>OX578150.1:109416262-109602898 GCA_951213105.1 Amaurobius ferox
TGTACCGACAGTATGTCGCAATACAGCAACGAAGAACTTTTTGAAATGCTTATGCTGTACAGTTTATGCAATCGCAATGCTAACGAAACTGCACGGGAATATCAACTTACTTTTCCCAATTCTCGATATCCTTCTGGGAGATATATTTCCCGATTGGTGCAACGAGTGCGTGAAAGAGGAAGTGTACATCGTGTACGTGGACTAGGTAGGCACAGACTTCACTCAACTGATGTAGAAATTGATATTTTGGCTTACTTTTGCAGTCATCCACATAGTAGTGTTCGTACCGCTACTTCGGAAATGAACGTACCCCGTGCGACAGTGTGGAGAATACTGAGACTGAATAAATGGCATCCGTTTAACATTCATGGTATGCAAGGACAGGAGCCAACAGATTATCAACATCGTCTAGATTTTTGTAATTGGGCTCTAAATCAGGAAGATGCAAATCCCTATTTCCTGAAAAACGTAATTTGGACTGACGAATGCTGTTTTAAACAAGATGGATGTATAAATCCTCAAAATGAGCACTTTTGGTCTGACACAAATCCATTTCTGGTACGTGATATTCATCATCAGAAGCAATTTTCTGTGAATGTATGGTGTAGTATTTTCAGAAACCGTTTGCTTGAACCCATACTGTATGATGGTACGTTGACGGGTGACAGATATGTTAATTAGATTCTGAATGCGGTTATTCCTGATTTTATGGATGAACTGCCCCTAACAGAACTTTCACATATATGGTTTCAACAGGACGAATCTCCAGCTCATCATACCACAGTTGTGAAACACTGGTTAAATAATGAGTTTTCAGACAAGTGAATTGGTTTGCCAGTCGAATTCCCCCCCTAGATCGTCTGATTTAACGCCTATGGATTTTTATTTGTGGGGTAATTTACGCACAACTGTTTATCTGTCACCTCTCTTAAATAAAGCAGAGTTGCAACAACGCAGTCAAGATGGTTGTCGTAACATCACCGAACAAGAAATTGATCGAGTGAACAGAAGTGTTATCAGGCGACTGCAGGTTCTGTATTGGCATGGATGGAAAACATTTTGAACAAGCTTTGTAATCTTTGTGTAAAGTTATTTCTACACAGTGTAGATACTTTTGCACCAATAAATATCAAAATTATTATTTATTTATGTAATCATTGTTTTCTTTCGTAATTTGTATATGACCCCTGAAAAGCGATCTGCCGACATGATTTTTCTCCTCTGAGAACCCATGTCGATGCATCGATAAGTGGTTTAAGTCAGCATTTTTGTCTTTTCATATCTCTGGGACTTTTTTATGATAAAATACTGAAATTGTGTACATCACCTTATTAGTGTATGGGACACATTTTACTCATTAGAAATGTTTTTGTACGGGGACCGTATAGAAATTCTAATTTTGTATTTCTTAAAATTTAATTCCCTTGAAAATTTAATTGATTTCATAAAAGTCTGTACCTTTTTTTACGCACCTTTGTAATTTATTATATATGTCTAAGATCCATATTTAAGGAATAAAAGTCGAGGTCAATGTTTTTGGGACACCCTGTATATGTACCCCGGTATGTATACTTAGAAGAAATAAAAAAAAAATCTGATGTGGGCAACACATGCCTTTCCTTATATAATGTATGAATTTACTACTTTTAGAGTAAAAAAATAGGTTTTTCTTATAGTAGATACGAATATTCTTTCCAAGACATTGAATTTTCGACAATTAGTCGTCATTTTCATTGATTTAGCGTCATTTTTATCCATTTGGCGAGATTTTCGTTAATTTGGCAACATTTCAAAAAGTCGCCAAGTTGGCGACATTCCGCCAAATTCGTCGCCAAAATCTCGCCAAGCGTTATGCACTAAGAAATAAGTTATTCTTACAGCCGATAAATGACTATTGGCGTCCAGATACAAAAGTGTTACTCAGAGTATCTTTTTTCATGAATGGAACGCGTTAAATCCACGAGAATGATGTCACCCAATTTATCGCATGGTATTACATATGAAAAGTGAACATGTTTATCAATAGGACATTTTTATTTTTATTTTATATGACTTTTGATATTTTTTTGAAAAATGTACAATATTTCAAAAACGGCTCGTGTTACCGTTCTAAAATTTATGTCAATCGTTTTCTAATGAAAAATTACATAAGAAATGTCTATTTGCGTAACTTTATTAGCGGTTTTGATTTTTTGACGATTTTTTCAAAATTTCATTCGAAAATTTAGGGGGTTCTGAACATTCGATTGCGTATAAAAACAATAGGCTTCCAGTGTTTACAGATTGTGATTTTTGTACCAAATTTGGTTCGAATCGGTCCATTCGTTCGTCAGTTATCGTCTCCACAGACTCACTGACACACACATCACCTCAAAAATGCTTGATTCGTGATCAGGGATGCTTGAAACGTGCTCTCCCGTCGAAAACTCGAATTCGAATTTTCGACCCCGTCACAATACTTTCCTTATACATTATGTATATAAGGAAAGTAAAAATAGTGAGTAACACTGCTAATTGTTATAGATTGATGTGAAACGTCATTCCTTTCGCATATTTCGAATGGGAAAAGGTTGAGGTGTATATTATGTGTGATGATAGTAAAAGGGGGGTACTTGGGGAACGGTTTCGTACTTTTTTGGTTCTTTAAATTTTTTTAATTATATATTTTAAACTACACAGTTTCGATAGATGAATAGTATGCAGTTTATTTCGTCTGAGTCGGATCACAAATGACGTCATCGTTGTTACTTCACCGGTCGAGTGTGTCACATGCTAAGCCGATACGCACTTACTGACGTATTATAACGTTGATGCACACATGTCACAGTAGTAAACTTTCTGTTCTACCAGTATTGTTTTATAATTCAGCTTAAAGGGTATAAAAATTCCCTCCGAATCCCCCTAAAAATGGGGGCTAGTCCCCTAAAAGTTGTCTCATCGTGTAGCGCATAGGGGTTTTCTATACACCTGCATAAAAAAAATATACGATAACCCTAATATTTGGCAAAATATTAGTTTGATCCATGACTTGACACCCTGTATATAAAATTGTCTGTTCGTTCTGTATACAAATCTGCAGTTTTGGATTTTTTCTTTTTTTACTTTCCTTATATACATAATGTATAAGGAAAGTATTGTGACGGGGTCGAAAATTCGAATTCGAGTTTTCGACGGGAGAGCACGTTTCAAGCATCCCTGATCACGAATCAAACATTTTTGAAGTGATGTCTGTGTGTGTGTATGTGTGTGTGTGTATGTGTGTGTGTGTGTGTGTGTGTGTGTGAAAGTATGTGTGTGCGTGTGTGTGTCAGTGAGTCTGTGGAGACGATAACTGACGAACGAATGGACCGATTCGAACCAAATTTGGTACAAAAATCACAATCCGTAAACACTGGAAGCCTATTGTTTTTATACGCAATCGAATGTTCAGAACCCCTCTAAATTTTCGAATGAAATTTTGAAAAAATCGTCAAAAAATCAAAACATCTAATAAAGTTAGGCAAATAGACATTTCTTATGTAATTTTTCATTAGAAAACGATTGACATAAATTTTAGAACGCTAACATGAACCGTTTTTGAGATATTGCACATTTAAAAAAAATATCAAAAAGTTATATAAAATAAAAAAAATATGTTTCCTATTGAGAAACATGCTCACTTTTCATATGTAATACCACGCGATAAATTTGTTGACATTATTCTCGTGGATCTAGCTCGTTCCATTCATGGAAAAAGATACTTCGAGTAATACTTTTGTATTTCAACGCCATAAGTCATTTATCTGCTGTAAGAAAAACTTATTTCTCCGTCCATAATGCTTGGCGAGATTATGGCGACGAATTTGGCGGAATGTCGCCAACTTGGCGACATTTTTAATAGTTTCCAAATTAACAAAAATCTCGCCAAATTGATAAAAATGACGCTAAATCAATGAAAATGACGACTAATTGAAGAAAATTCAATATCTTGGAAAGAATATAAGTATCTACTATAATAATAACATTTTTTTTAACTATAAAAATAGTAAATTCATTGCATTATATAAGGAAAGTCATGTGTTGCCCACATCAGATTTTTTTTTATTTATTACGATTATTTTCTACTTTGCCGCGGGTAGCTTTGCATATGTTTCGAGTTTCTACCACTAAGGGCTGTCGAGACATTAATAAAAATCTGATGTGGGCAGCACATGACTTTCCCTGCAGACTCAAATTAATTTTTTCTTTATTTCTTTAAGAACTCATTAAATTGAGTTTAATTGCACAAAATGACACTAAATTTGCATTTTTAATTCAATTTCTGCTTTTGTTTGGCAATTGGACATTTTTACAAAGACAGCATAAAAATACGAAAAATCTCAAATATCTCGAGAACGGTTAGTCCTAGAGTAATAGAGTTGTTCTTATTCTTTACCTCGTCAAAATTTATGTATAAAAAAACATTTAATTGATACATTTGAACATACGTAGTCTTTTTTAGATATTGGAGATTCTTGAGGGCCATTTCGTAAAAAAAGGCAGATCGTCCTCTTTGGAATCGTACCAAAATCTAATTAGCATCACAGTATCCCACATGTGATTTATCTACCAATTTTTGTGAAATTTGGTCAATTTGTATTTCAGATAGAGTGAACATGAGATTTTTGCGGGCCATTTCGCAAAAAAAGACGGGTTCTTCTTTTCCGAATTGTACCAAAAACTAATCAGCACCAGGGTCACACCCTAGGGCCTTACCTACCAAATTGAATGAAATTCGGTCCATTAGTTTTTGAGTTAGAGTGGATACATACATTGCACAGACACACAGACAGACAGACACACACACACACACAGACGTCACGCTAAAAATAGTTTTTTCGTATTCTAGAGGTCTCAAAACGTGTAGATCCGTCGAAAACTCGAGTTGCGATTTTCGGTATGATTCCAATACTTTCCCTATACATTATCATGTATTGCAGGGAAAGTAAAAATGGAAAATTAAACCTTCCATAGAAATAGCATTATGTAGACTATTATTTTCAGAAACTTTATTTGAAGAAAATTACATGTCCAAAGGAATGAAATTAAATGTGTTTATTCGGCAGACGATTTTTCTTTAATTTATGCGATTTAAATAATACATAAAAGAAATTGATAGAAAACTAAATTTTTATAAGTGAAACGGTATATTTTCGTTAGAGTTGTACCAATTAAGATCTTGGGATATAAGGTTGTGGGAATTATTGATGTTTTCAATTTATGCCATCTGTTTTAATTTAGCAAAGCTTTTTCAAATCCATATATTACTTTCCCTGCAATACATGGTAATGTATAGGGAAAGTATTGGAATCGTGCCGAAAATCGCAACTTGAGTTTTCGATAGATCTACAAGTTTTTCGACCTCTAGAACACGGGAAAACTATTTTTAGCGTGACCCTGTGTGTTTGTCTGTTTGTGCAATGTATGTGTTCACTCTAACTCAGAAACTAATTGATCAAATTTTATAAAATTTGGTATGCAAGTCACTTGTGGGTTACCCTGGTACTGATTAGATTCTAGTACGATTTGAGATAAAATAATCTGCTTTTTCTACGAAATGGCTCGCAGAAGTCGTATGTATCCACTCTAACTAAAAGACTAATTGAGCAAATTTCACAAAATTTGCTATCTAAGTCCCTTGTGGGCTACTCTAGGGATAATTAGATTTTGGTACGATTCGGGGGAAAAAGAACCTACTTTCTTTTGCAAAAGACTATACATATGCTGAAATGTATCAATTAAATGCTTGTTTCATATATAATTTTTGACGATAGGTTACCCTGGTGCTGATTAGATTTTGGTACTATTCCGGGAAAAATACCTACCTGTTTTCGAAATAGCTCGCAAAAATCGTCAGAATCTAAAATAAAAGGTCATGATGTCTGTCAGATGCACCCGGGGGTCCATAAGATTTCATCGTCAAAAATTACGTATAATCCTTCGCCAGTTCTACCGAAATACAGGGTCTCTGTTTTCCATTAAACAGCCATAAATGCCTCTGCGATTCCTTGGCACGACTTCAAGGACCACGGAACTTATTCGCTCATGCAAATGGGGAACATAACCGTGGTACGCAAATATCGAGGGCAATGGGGAAATTTACGCAAGACTGGAGAGAATAATTTATAGGTGTCAAATCAATAACAGTGGTGGTGTACAGAATTATCAATACTTTATCCTGCCAGCCCGATTTGAGAATATGATGCTATTTTTTTAGCTTTTTCATACTGTAGTATGTAGTTATTTTCCAATTCTATAATTTGGCGGAACATTTTTAAGATCCACTGAAGACTTTGGATTGTATATGCTTGTGTGTGCCTACGAGGTTCTAATATGATAAAATTTGAAGTTTTTACTATTAGCAATTTGGACTGTCATTAGTTAGTTCGTCTCATTCAGAGATATAATATAGATTATCTGCATTTTACATCTATGTATGATCTATGTATAATTTGTAAAGAAATATTGAAATAACTTAGAAAAAGGTAACATTTTTCTTTCATTATTATGAACTTATATTATGGCCAATGCTTCTTTCAAACATACCTTCGCCATTTCTTCGTCTCCGGGGGGAGAAGAAGCCCCCTGGAGACGAGTATTACCCCCCCGGAGAAATTTATGTTTCCCTAGGTTCTATTTATATGACACAGCATTTAGATATATTTATATAGGGTAAATAGGAAACTCCCCCCCCCCCCCCCCCTAAAATTTCATTCGCCACCTCGGCCAAATAGTCCTGAAAGAAACATTGATTATGGCTTGTCTATTGCAAATAACGGTTCCACTTGGGGTGCTCCATAAATAGGGTACTTTACCACCCCTAAAAATGTACCGCCCTATGCACGTGCTTCTTCTGCTTCTAGGGAAATATGGCCCTGACTACGTCGATTTAGCTATCTTAATCATTTCCTGAGTTTAACATCCCCCGCGAACAACTTCCGTAGCTTCTTTCGCAGGCGTTCTAAACAACATATCCGATCCACATTAAATCGGGCCGAGCGCCGGAAATTTTAACCCATTTTGTTCGGTGGTTATTTTCAGGAGCGATCTTAATAAATCTTTACATTCCCATACCATGAAATAGAATTGAGAGAGTTGAGATTGTTTTCACGAAAATTTTCGAGTGCCAGTATATGTGTTTTAGATGCCAGAATATTTAATTTGTGATGCAAGTATATGTTTCAGGACCTCCTGAACACGTTTTGATTACTTTTAGAGGGATGCCTGTCTGTCTGTGGTAGATTGCTTGTGTATACATGACAGCTGCCACAAAAATTAATGGATTTTCACGGAACTTTGTTATCGAAAAATCTAGAATTAGGTAGAATTTTTTGAAATTCGAGCGAAAACTTCGAAATTTGTTCTTTTATAGTTTTTAACATGGCAGCATAGAACAAAATTGAACATAATTATGCATGAACGGGGTTATTTATGGCTCAATTATCACGAAACTTAACAGTTTCAATTATATATATATATATATATATATATATATATATATATACATATAGAATGTTTCTTTAATACGAAGCATACAAAAGGAATTAGGAATAAGGATAGTTCATAAATGAAAAGTTAGATAAACTAAACAGCGTAGTATAAGAATGTGAATGACAATGCAATATACATTTAATACATCTTTATGCTTGTCGTCCATATAACACAAGTTTATAGATAAAATCTATCTTGTGTTTCAGAAACAAACATTTTTGTGTTCATTTCGAAAAGATATATGGACCCGATGAGAATTTTTTCGAAATGAACTTTTCGTAAGCCTAATCTCGTAAGCCTAAATCTCCTCCATGTGCAAGCTTTTTTGCTTGATTTTTTTGTTTTCTTATTTGCATTCCTCATTTTTGAAATTTGTTGATTGTCTTTGTCCTTATGACTTGCATTATGCTTTATTATTTCCTCTTTTTGTCTTAATTTCTTTGTATTTGTAGAAAATTTTGGAATAGTGTATTATGAGTTACTACATACATTCTAACTTTGGATTTAATAATTCATTTTTATATATATACATATATATATATACACTTTATAACAAAAAAATCGACGCACCAAGAAGGAGTTGTCCGATTGTGATAAAAATTGGTGGATGTGAAGAACATACATAGAAAAAGAAACGATTAAAATTTCAGAATAATTTAATGATTTAGAGTTTGACCGTATACAAAGGGAGGAAGTCAATAAGGCGTTGGTCTACCTCTGGCCTGGATGCAAGATGTCCCCCGGTGTGACGTAGACTGATAAAGTTCACGGATGGTGTCCTGCGGAAGGTCTTGCCAAATTGTCTCCAACTGTCGGGCTAAATCGTCAACATTCCGGGATGGTTGCATTCTCCTTCCCATAACGTCCCAAATGTGCTCTATGGGAGAGAGATTAGGAGACCTAGCTGGCCAAGGATGTGTTGGGCAAGCTTGAAGACAATTCATAGCAACATGTGCCGTGTGCGGCCGGGCATTATCTTGTTGAAAATAAGTCCAGGGTGTCGCAAAAGGAACAGTAATACAACCGGTCGTAGAATGTGAATGTTGTCTACGTACCGCTGTGCTAGTCTTTACCGCTTGCGGGTCCCCTATGAGCAAGATGTCTGGATTTTCGAATTTTGTTGTTAAGAATTTTCCTAGCTTATAAAGAAAACGACTTAAATTTCCGAATTTTTCCTCTATAGCAAAAAATTTCAAGAAAATGTTTTACAGTACATGTACGTACTGTAACTAGACTCGATTACGTGCAACGGCTGTCAAGTGAAGACGCACATTCCACGCTCCAGGTTTGTAAGCGGATTTCATCTCTCTTTGCTTTTTAATTTATTAAATTTTTATCTGTAAGAGATAAAGCTCTTTCCCAGCTACTTAAGCATATAAATTTAATGTTGGTGTGTATTCTGGTTGGATCAGTGTACTAAGATAAACGTTTTTAAAAGCCGTTGTCGTTCCAAGCCATTTTTAACACCCCCGCACAGTATCAGCCAAAGAAGGGAGCTTTCCGCCTCAAGGTCAACGGCAGACTATTATTCCCTTGGTCTTCAACAGTGTAGCTACATTCATCAGCGTGTCTTGACCCCCCCTGGTTCACCACCCTCCACCACCGTCCCCCGTTCAGCTGGAGATTCTCGATTGCTGTTTCTGAAAAGAAAAGACAGTATTTTGATCTTCATTTAACCTGCCCAAGGAATACAGTTAAAGGACTAAATCCGAACAGCTGTTCTCGCTTCTTCTTGTGGTGACTCCATCCTAGTCTGAGACTTTAGTAACACCGTGGACTGCTCTATCAAGTCAGTAGTAAACTATTATTAAGTTTAAAATAGCAGGGGTTTTTTTTTTTCACTTCTTTTTAGACGCGGTGTACTGTACAGTTTTGCTTTTATTTGTTAATTTTAATTTTTTTTTTTTTTTTTTTTTTTTTTGCTAATTGGTTATCTCTTATATTTTTGACGGTACTCAGTTCATATTTGTTTACTATCTGATTGATTACTGATTTAGTAAACTTGTAGTTTCTGTTGTTTTCCTTATATATATATACATTTATATAGCTTTAAAAGTGTAGGTATATATACATGTGTGTGCATATATATTTTTGAGTGTAGTTGTATAAATGAATATTTATTTTATTTATTTATTTTTTTTTTAAAGAATGTGTTAATGCATTAGTGTTTTTTTTAATTATTTTTATATACAGAGAAATTGCGTAATGTAAGCTTCCCACCTTTTTTTGTAACAAGTGAACCCACTCTTATCAATTGACATTTAAAGAACTCAGTGTGCAACTTTTCATTACTTTTTATTCACTTATTTAGTATTCATAAGGTTTTTTTTTTATCATTATTATTATTATATTCAATTTAATATGGTTAATACCAGAAATTCTCCAACTCTAATTCCATCATCAAGCTCAGTTACGACTAAAAACAATAGCAATATTGACCACACAAATGAACCACCTGCAAGTGCTTTTCTCAGTTCCATCATGCAACAGCTGGACGTTTTAGAAACTCTCTATACGGAAAGTTTAACTGCAAAAAAGTCGTCTTCAAAAGAGACATTAGAATTGTTTAAAAAACATCTAAGAACCATCAAAACAGTGTGTATTCAGAAAGACGTGGATCATTCAAATGAAATTACAAAAGTTGCGTTTGTGAAGAAAGATCTCGCTGAGATATTCCAGCAGCATAAAGTATCTACCTTCAGTGAAATTATGCAAACTGCCCCTTCCAATTCTATGAGGAATTTTACTCAAGCTTCAGTTATTTTGTCCCGAACGGACGAGACAGGCACAGCAGAACAAACTCGATTTCAACTACAGGAGCTCAGTAAAAACGGATCCTTAAAGATTAGCCCAAGGGACGTGAAATCTACTAAAGACAATAAGTTAGTACTAAAAGCAAACACATGGAAGGAAGCAGAAGAAATAAAACAGTCTTTGTCAAAATGCAAAGATTTCCAACAAACAATAAATGTAACAATCTCTAACGGTCGCATGGAGAGAATTATTATTTACTCCGTCTCAGATCATATACAGGCGACGGAATTGAGTGAAAATCTAATCTACTTCCGAATAATCTGTTCTTAATCTGCTTCCGAATCCACCAAATCATCTGAAGCCTTTAAAGCAGATTAAAGGTCGTAATGGTCTTCCGCACTGGATTATAGAGGTGGATAGGGACACTAAAGCTCTTCTGCTACGACATTCTAGAATTTGTATAGATTTTAGATCATGCAGAATTGCACCATTCATTTCAATTACACGTTGCTTTCAGTGTCAGGAATATGGGCATACAAGGAAGTACTGTAGAGGGCCAGAAATTTGCGCTATTTGTACAGGTAGTCATGATGCTCAGAGTTGCAAGGAACAGAATCTTAAATGTAGTAACTGCATTAAAGCTCGTTTAGAACATGTTCATAGGGCAGATAGTAAATTTTGTCCTTGCTTCCAGAATGAATGGAAAAGGGTAGAGTTAAAATCTCAAGAGTATTAATTTTTTTTTTTTTTGTCTTGAATCTGTTTTTTTTTGTCTTGATTTAAATTACAAGAATCTTATTTTTTATGGATTTAAAAATACTGCATATAAATCTGCACAAATCAAGGGCTGCGTCGGCAGCAGCTGCAACTTTTATCAAAGAAAAATGCATCGATATTGCTCTCATTCAAGATCCCTACCTACATAACAATTTGCTATTTGGCTTTCCTCTAACCTGGATAACTCACCACTCTTTACTGAAAACAGCAGTTATAGTGATTGCTAATAAAATGTTTTCACATGTTTGCTCAGCTAAAAAAAATAATTCTGTCTTCATAAACATTAAATTGAAAAATGGCTGTTTCTCAGTTGGCACGCAATACTCTCCACCCTCAGCGTCCCTTGCAGAAGATCTTTCAGAGTGGGAACATCTACCTAACATCAACTTATCAAACCTTCTCTTCTCTGGAGACTTAAATGCACATGGGAGAGATTGGGGCTACTCATCCAATGATGCAAGAGGTCTTCTACTACAGGATTTTGTAGCTCAACATCAGCTAATACTCCTCAATGATCCATCCAGTACTCCAACGTTTGAAACTTCGAGAGGGAAGGGATGGCCTGACATCTCTCTATGCTCACTTAATGTATATAACAAAGTACAATCCTGGAAAGTCGATGAAACTCCTAGCTTGAGTGATCACAGGTATGTAATAATTACACTGACGAAAGACGTTGAGATGAAATCGAAAAGACGCTATAAAACAAAATTTTCTAAACACACCGCTCTTAGGAGGCAGCTGTTACCACAGAAGATTCCCTTGAGCCGCCAACTGCAAGAAGCAACTACAGTCGTTACCGTAGAGAAATTTGTAGAAGAATTGACTGATCGTATCCAAGCAGCATGTGACAAGGCATATAAGAAAAAAAATATATCCCATGAACCAAAACTCAAGTGGTGGTCTTCTCTGCTCAATTGTAAACGAAATCGTTTGAAAGCTTTCTACAATAGACAAAAACAATATCCAACTGAACTTAACATTCAACAATACAAAAGGGAGAGAGCTGTATATAAAAAATCCATACTACAAGCAAAATCCGAGGCATGGAAAGCATTTTGCACAAAAACCAGTAGGAAGTATGGGGTAGCTTTCAAAATGGCCTACAACAAATCATTCACAACGGAAGAAGCTGCCTATGACCTAGTACCACAAGCAATACATTTAGATCGAGAGAATGTGTTACAACATCTTGCAGATTCTCTTTTCATTACGAAAAGACCAACCCTGACAAATAGCACTTTTTCTCGAATGACAGAAGTAAGCACTTCCGACAATTTCCCAGACTGTCTTTCAGTAGCGGAAGTGAAAAGCGCACTTTATTCACTTAGCTCTAACAAGGCCCCCGGAATAGATAGTATCGATATGCGAATTCTGAAAGAAGTGTTTAAAGTCATGCCAATAACGATAACAACATTGATGCAAAAATGCCTATCTCTGGGATATTTCCCAAAAGTCTGGAAAATTGGAGAAGTTATTTTCTTTCTGAAACCTAACAAGGATCCAACCCAGAAGCGTTCATATCGGCCGGTATGTCTTCTACCAACTTTGTCAAAAGTATTAGAAAAAATTATTCATAGGAGAATGGTACACTTTCTAGAAATGAATGGTCTTATGAGCAAGCATCAACATGGCTTCCGAGAGGGTCACTCTACTGAAACAGCACTGGCATATGTCCTGTCATGCATAGAAAACAATATATCCGAAAGAAACTACACTGCCTTAGTATCATTTGATATACAAAGTGCATTTGATAACATGAACTGGTCCATCTTATTAAAACAATTACAAAAGATAAATTGTCCATTTTATTTACAGAACATCATAAGTAGTTATCTGAAAGATAGGGCAATTAGACTTAATTCAGGAACAACTTGGAAAGATATTCAAGTCTACGGGGGATGTCCACAAGGCTCTTGCTTAGGACCCTTACTTTGGTCAATAATGGCTGATATCATCCTTAATAAATTCAGTATTCCAGGAACACAGCTTTTGGCGTACGCAGATGACTTTATGCTAGTATCAGGAGGCAGTTCACGTAGACTTCTGGAAGATACAACTAATGCCGGCATAGAAACATTTTCAGATCTTTGTGAGGAGCTCCAACTATCAATTTCATCAACAAAAACTTCAGCTTTAGTGATAGGAAAACCATCTCAATTAAAACGGAAGCCTATCTTCAAGATTAAAGGTGTTAGCATACCAAGACCAAACCAAATCAAGTATCTCGGAATTATAATTGATAAACATCTATCGTGGATTCCACACATAGAAAACCTGCGAACAAAGATTGGCTGTCAAATTCATAATGTCAGAAGACTAGCACCATCGAGGTGGGGCATAAATTCTAAGATCTTAAAAACATGGTATCTATCAGTGACAGAAAGGATCATGTGCTATGCTGCAAGTAGTTGGGCCCTAAACTTGAACATCCATGCAAAAAGAAAACTAGAATCAGTTCAAAGGATTGCTCTTCTACAGATTTCAAGGGCTTATCGCACAACATCTACAGTAGCGCTACAAGTGCTTACCGGTATCCCCCCTATAACGTTGACAGCGCAAAAAGAAGCCATCATAGCGCAAGTAACACGCCTGAGACAAACAGTAGAGTGGAATAATCTTTATTATGATCACAAAGATTACGAGCAAAAAAAGGTTACTTGGTTAACGGACCCAGCAGTAGGTAATATCCGCTTACACTTTGCTAAGTCATCACAAGAAATATCTAATTACATAAATATTTATACAGATGGCTCTAGAACTGATTCTGGAACAGCATCAGCCTACTGTGCTTTTTACGATGGCATGTGTGTTCATAAGTGGTCAACTCGTCTGCACTATGAAAATAGCGTCTTCCAGGCAGAGCTGCTCGCAATAAAGGAAGCTGTATTTTGGGCTACCAAAAGTTTGCATAAGAATTTCATTATTTACTCTGACAGTCTATCGAGCATCGAAACTCTTAAACAATATCAAACGAAGAATCCAATAGCTCATCAAATTGTAACTATCATAACCAACAGCATCCATCAAAAGTTTTTTATAGGATGGGTTAAAGGTCACTCGGGTGTTCTGGGAAATGAAGTTGCAGACTGTTTAGCTTTTGAGGCGACGTCAGATATCTCTGTTCAGAGTACAAACTTACCATATCCCTGTTCATCGCTGAGGTCACATCTGAATATTAATACCATAAAAGAGTGGCAACAGCAGTGGAATGAAAGTGAGAAAGGAAGAGAAACATTCAACTATTTTCCCAGAGTATCTCAAGAGCAACTGATTTGCAGCAGAGAATTGGTACAGTTTTTCTCAGGGCATGGCTGTTTTCCAACCTATCTTTACAAAATCCAAAAGAAAGACACCGAAAACTGTATTTGTGGTGAAATAGGATCTCCGAAACATTTTGTATTTGATTGCGAACTTACAAAGAACTATCACCTTAAAAGGCCCAGTCGACAACATATGCCAATATTTGCCGAAAACCTTCTGGGTAATAGCTGGGCTAAACAGAGAATAAAAACTATAATTCAATTCCTAGAGGAAAACGAACATATCCTGTGAATTATTACTGGTAACCACCACACATTAGCTCACTGTTTATTGCATATTTATCTATAGTACTTCTAAATCTTTTTATAATTACTGCAATCAAATTAATTTTAAATTCACATTTGGTTTAATCATTGTATGTATCAATATAGTATTGAAAGCCATGGTAATCTCTGAGATTTGTATGTAAATGTTGTATATATAGTTTTGTATGTATGTTTGCATAAATAGTTTAGTATATATATATTTTGCATATATGTTTATATATGTATATATCTTTGAAAATTATTCGTTTGATTTTGTATATGTAATAACCAATTTTAGAAATATTTTTATATATATAGTTGCTAACCAATTTTAGAAATATTTTTATATATATAGTTGCTCCCATTTGAAACAGTTCTGCACATAAGAATTTATGGATGTGAAATATTTGTGAAATACTATCTGTATCTAGTATAGACAAGCATATTGTATATAATTGTTTATCAATTTTATCTTGGCATTAAGTTTTAATTTCTGGTTTTGGCAGATATTCCTCCACCATAGGCTGTAATTACTGCAAACCTTCGGGTCGGTGCCTATAGGTGGTTAATCTGTTAATCTGTACCGCTGTGCTATCAGTGTGCCAGAAATGACAACCAAAGGGGTCCGGATATCAAAGGAGATGGCACCCCAGATCATACCCACCTGCAGATATACACCTGCTGAATGCGCAGTTACGATGCTCTGGAGCTCCCACTATTTATTCATTGGACACCAAATTTTATTCATTTGCATGTTTGCTCAAAATGTCTTTGCATACGAAATGTCATTACAATCGGACAATTCCTTCTTGGTGCGTCAATTTTTTTGTTATAGAGTATATATATATATATATATATATATATATATATATATATATATATATATATACATATATATATATATTAGAAAAATGTAATAATAATAATAATCAATTCAAGTAATCGTGAAATACTAACATCTATATCTATATATATATATATATATATATATATGGTGAGAGAGAGGAGAGAGACGTATATAGATCATACATAGACGTAGATTCGTTGAAATCTCGAGTTTCGATTTCCAACACCATGACAGTAACATTACCATGCATTGTAAGAAAAGTAAAAGGAGGCAATCTAGAATGATTCTGAAACCTCAGTTGACGTAATTATGGAAAAATATCTGTACTGTTTTGGTACTCTTTAAGGACATTTAACTGACATCTTATGTACATTTTACATACTTTCATTGCCATTTTATAATACAAACCACCATTGTTCTCAAAGAATTTAACGCAGTGCTGGTTTTCTCTGAAAGAGTTTAAGATGGTGCTGGAAGAATTTAATTTAACAAGCTCTTAAAAAAAGTAACACATAGTGCTCAACGATAGCAAAACATTGCGGGTTACGTCAAATCACATACATAGTCAAATCCCAACACAGTCATATAGTCAAATCACATACATAGTCAAATCACAACACAGTCAAATCACATGCATAGTCAAATCACAACACAGTCAAATCACATGCATAGTCAAATCACAACACAGTCATATAGTCAAATCACATACATAGTCAAATCACAACACAGTCAAATCACATGCATAGTCAAATCAAATCACAACACAGTCAAATCACATACATAGTCAAATCACAACATAGTCACAGAAAATAGTGCATAGTCATACAAAGTACATAGTCACAGAACTCGCCTATAGAGGAATTTCTATGCTCCCATTGCAGACAACAGTATCCAGGGATCAGTTTCGCCCTTATTATACGCTCGTCAGCATGGAATAGCCGATATATACAATGGCAGCGAGAAACTTGTTATATGCAACACTATTCCAAATCTTTGGGAACGAACAATTTCAGTCCTAGCAAGTAACTAGCTTGAAATTTATTTAAAATTTAACTCAGACTACGTCAGATTTGTATATAGATTGCCAACAAGAGGTTCACAAAATTATGTCATATATAGCAAGTTTATCGCCACCATTGCAGATATTATAAATTCCATGCTGATGACAGCACAATAAGCACGAAACCGGTCCATGGATGCTGATATCTGCAATGAAAATATAATTCTACTAACGAATAGTAAGTACATGAGTCATCTGGAAAAGAAAAGTGAAATAATTGCACTTTCTTTGAAACCGGAGAATTTGAGTTCCAGGAATCCTTGGATATCACAGGAAACATATGAAAAGATGAAACGCTAACAAGTGAAGTAAAACAATTTAAAAGGTCTCGACAGATGTTCTTTTTTCTAAAATGTGTGTGTGTGTGTGGGGGGGGGGATCCCAACTTCGTTTTAACAAGAGTCTTGGATGATCCCGGAAGTAACAGTTAAAGATGAATCATTAACGGGGAACTGGATGAAGAATTAAAAGTGAAGTGAAGTAATTACTTCCGTAACTGACATGGAAATCGTTAAAAAGATGGAGCTTTATTTAATTCGAGCGTGCTTTTTAATGAGCTTGCGGAGTTCAGCAAGACAATACTTTACAAGTTCGCTATAGGATCTATATTTTTGAAACTTTCTAATATTTGACGATACTTTTACTCTTTTCTTATACTATAGTAAATGCAGTATTGTTTTACCCGGAAATTTTCTGATTCGAGATTTTGACTCGTTTTGAGACCGCCTGAATGCATTTTTAAAATAGTATCGTACTGGTGTGGAAGCGATTTCTCAAGTGCGTAACGTGATGATTTTTCTTTTATTCAGGAAGATTGTGAAAAAATGTATAACACCAATATATAATACTGGAAATAAAGCCAGTAAATATCGTGGGTACATAAAATTGTAAAATATCCCCACACCCCAGTCTGTAGCATTTGCATTCTTAATATCTTCGGAAGCATGCAAGCCACGCATCCTTCTCAATCAATTGTATTAATTCTTAAAAGACTTCCTATCAAAACATAATTACTATACACCCCTTTAGCAAACGCAATGAAAGCAAAACCTTACACTCCAATAAAACATACCTGTCTCACAAGAACCTCCCAAAAAGACAGGCATTTGACATACCCTATCCCAAACAGTTCGATCCTCCTTTGCAGGCACTGGCGTCCATGAAAATCGCCGACAGAAACATTGCACCTGCTGCAGCAGGTGCAATGTTTCTGTCGGCGAGGTTCTTCGTTTGGGATGGACGCTGTCGCACCCGTAAGCAAAAGGTTAAATCAATATTAATTCCTCTAAAGCAACAATTCACTGTATACCCCTTTACCAAACCCACTTAATGCAAAACCTTACACTCTAACAAAGCATAGCTGTCCCACAAACAGTGAAACTCACTGCACTGTATTTCAAATCAAGGATATTAATTCATCCAAAGCAACAATTCACACAATACCTCTATATGAGATTTACTACTTTCTGGTCATAGGAGTGGACTTAGAAAAATATTACTGCGTCTTTATTCAGCGCAATTTTCTGGATGGGAAGAAAACAATGAAGAGTAACTCAAAGCAACAAGGACTATCCAAGGAACTGAATTTAATTTTTCAGGATGCTGGATTTTCATGAATTTGGCGACATTTTAAAAAAAGTCGTAAGAACCCTCTTTTGTATATGTGTTTATACACACACCGGCAGTGAATTAGAAACCTGGGAACATGTATGCCAATGTGGGTCATAGGCGGTTGTATTATGTTGGACATGGGAGATACACGCGATCGCAACGCAGCTATAAGAATGCTGTCGGTGTGTGCTTCGAGAGAAGTGGAATAAAACGGGGAAAAAGACAGATTTGTCTTCGTTTGGAAAAAAGTCTTACTGTGGGAATCCGTTTGGCAGGAGCCACGATTGCCAGAACAGAACATCTCACTGGCTTCTCGAAAGGTGAGATATCCAAAGTGTATAACAGTTGGAAACAGAACCCCCAGGAGTTGTTTAAAAGGCTGAACTGTGGATTGAAAACCATCAATCGATCTACTGTGCAGAAACTGACTGACAATTTCAACGAGGGCTCGTCTCAACCGATCTGAACAATATGCAGGGAGTTGCAGCGAATCGGTGTAATTACTGTGCGGAAACCTCTCATTTCTGCGAAGAGTTTGAAAATGCATTTACAGTGGTTCCGCGAAGGGAGTCACTGGACATCCGATGATTGGAATAAGGTTATGTAGTCGGACGAATCACGTAACACCTTGTTTTGTAGGCGGGGAGTGTGGCATGAAGCTATGAACTCATCTTGCCTTCCTGGCACAGTTCAAGGTTGTGGTGGGGGTATTATGGTGTGGGGCATGGTCTGCTGGTTTGGTACTGGTCCCCTGATGTTTCTGGAAGGTCGGGTGTCATCCATGGAGTACTTGAACATTCTTGCCGGTCACGTCTACCCTGCAATGTTGCAATTTTACCCCACAGGTGACAGGTCTTTCATCGACGATAATGCTTGCACCCACAGCGCAGGAATCGTGCAACAGTAGTTCACGGAGCATGATTATGACTTCCACCATATTCTCCGGCTATTGCAAAGTCCAGATTTAAACTTTATCCATAACGTTTAAGACATGTTGGAAAGCCACATTCGACAACAATCTCCTCCGACATTAACTGTACAGGAACTTACGATCTGCTTCTCCAACGCCTGGTATTCTCTGAACTTAAATACACTCCAACATCTTGTAGAATCCATGCCTAATTTCATACGTGCTGTAATTCGAGCGAAAGGCGATCCAATAAATATTTAACTTGTGTTTCTAAATTCACTGGCCGGTGAGTCGAAGTCGAAGATCCAGGCCACCCGACTCACCCTAGCGTATGAGCACGCAAACCCAGACCGAGAGTCTTGATCCAAGAGTGTATAGGGCAATTAGGGTATAAGCAACAGGATGAGTGGCCGGGCTGGCCGGTGAATTGAAGGCCTAGACCACTCGGCTGGCCCTATAGCTTACAGCAGGAATTTGAGTGGCCGGGAAGGTGGCTGGCCGGTGAGTGAAAGCCCCAGGCCGTCCGGCTCGTCCAGAGGACTTAGAGCAACAAATTGGACGACCGGGAAGGAAAGTTAGCAGAAGCCAACTTCCAATGCCAACGTCCTACGATTCAAAGCAACGTTTATTGAAAACATAAAAATTTTTTACAAGAGGTTACAAGTTTGTACTTATACATCGTACAAAGATAGCTAAGGACATATAGCTTCTAGAGATGATATATACAAGTGATGTTTCAGCGAAGGAATAGATACAGATGGGATACTGAGTAGTTATAAACTGATAATGATGACGAAAATGATGATACTAAGATGGTGAAGCAGTGATAAGTAATATGTTAGATATATGAAGAATGATTCAGTATTGAAGTGATGCTTGATGAATAGTGGTGAGTTTTAAAGTATGATGATCAACACCTGGCCGGTGAGTGTACAAACTCAATGAAACTGAAAAAAAAACGTAGTTTATTGATTTAGATACTGCCGAAAATGATTATTGCCAAGATTTTCGCCTAATCTTATTAACAATCACGAACATAAATGTTATTCTTAAATTGTAAAATTAAATTGACAGCACGGCTTTCGATGACAACATTCTTCTTTTGTCAAGATGACTCCCACTGTCCCAATCCTGCAATTAATATTCCCTTTCTTCCAAACAAGTACGATCCTATTCAAACACTTATTTTTCCGAATTTCTTTTTCAACGGGCATCTCTGAGATAGCAACAATCGCATGTGTCTGTTACTCTTAGAGTTAGTTCTCAATCGATGCGGCAGCCACACCCTGGAAAGGGTGTTAGTTTCATACCGCAGGGCAAGGCCAAGAAACGACCTTCAATCAGTTTTATTTCTTTTTTTTTTTCGAACTAAGAATAAGTGCTTTGAATGCATAAAATTTTAAGTCCTCTGATCTCACTGACGATATTTAATTACTAGAGGGTAGACATTTTTAGAAACTTACAGATGTAAGGTCAGTTCTTAACTTCAGACTTCATTACAACGAAATTATTTATATCTTCATATATTTAACTGTACAGCAGTGTTTGTATGCATGCATGCATGTATGAATACCTTGAGATGACCTATGCGACCTAGAAAGTTAATTTCGGTATCAAAGTGAGGCTATCCTATATAATAACATCTGTTTGTGTATGCGTGCCGTCTGTTGCAGAAGATCGCCGAAAATTCTTCCGAATTTCGACTTACAGTTTTATTCCAGGCAGACGATAAAAGTTAATCTGTCAGATATTTGTCGAGACGAAAAAACAGTTGTTTATTTTACGAAGTGGATTTTATTTATTGGTTTTTAACACTTTACAACATAGTTGAAAAGTGTTTATGACTTTGTTCATTCTGTATGACTGTTTGTCCGTTCGCACTATAGCTGCCGTAAAAATGACTTTATCAAAATGAAATTTTAGTATGTTGTTGAGAGGTGTGGAACATGTGGGAATGTAAGTAAATGTACAACCAAATGTATCACCCAATTAGTTTTGGATTAAATCCGGGTTGGAGAAATGAAATACATTGAACCCTATGGGACCTAACTTTTCAAACATTTTTTAAGCAAATTTAAAATCAGACTAGCTATCTTACAAGGTTACAAAACAACTCTCAGGTACAATAAACAGCTATTAAATGCTCAACTAACCCACGTTATAGCACGTTATATTTTCAAGATACAGACATATTGGCAATTCATTTTGACACGTATCACGTCAACCATCTGTCGCGGCCGTCTAAACATATATATTATACTTTCGGGTAGGTCGGACGGTCTGGGTCAAAAGAAAGATATATAAATATTGGTTTTTCTTACATATAGTCCAGTTTAAAAATTAATACCCGAGTATCATGTATATTCTGAACGAACATTAGAGCTTAGCAGAAAAACTAATTTCGGGTCATTTATCATTAAAATTCTATCTTGCATTTCGAAGCAAATCCCCAGGTACCCCGACCGATGAAGTCTACTCTGTAGAACGTTTATTGCTTCTCATCGATGCATGGACCACACCCACGAAAGTATACATGCAACTTTTGGCCACCGACAATAAGGAGAGTAAGAGAATTAATTCATATTTATATTTTTTTAACATAAGATTGCTCTGCTCCAGTTTTTGTAAGTTTCAGATCCATGCAACGATTACGGTAATGACCTGTCATAATTATGAAGAGCGAGTTGTAAATCTTTTCAATGGAAGTGACATATACCCTCTTGCGGAAATTCACTTTGAAAGGGGCTTTTTCTAGGGGGGATAATGGAGGCGACAAGACATTAAACAGGGTAGGCTAAGAGCCATTTCTTTACATCCCTAAACACACGGTAAAATGTAATATTTGTGCATAATGTATACAACCTATACATAGGAAAAATTCGAATTCGAGTTTTCAGTGGAAGAGCGTGTTTTACGTGTCCTTGAACTCGAATCGAACGTTGTAGAGGTAATGTGTGTGTTTGTATGTGTGTGTGTGTTTATGTGTATGTGTACGTGTGTATGTGTTTGTGTACGTATGTATGTGTTTGTGTACGTATGTATGTGTTTGTGTACGTGTGTATGTGTTTGTGTACGTGTGTATGTGTTTGTGTACGTGTGTATGTGTTTGTGTACGTGTGTGTTTGAGTATGTGTGTTTGCATATGTGGTGTTTATGTATGTTTGTGTCTTTGTGTATGTGGTGTTTATGTATGCTTGTGTATGTGGTGTTTGTGTATATGTGTGTTTGTGTATGTGTTTCCATCAGTGAGTCTGTGAACGTGATGTCTCAAACGAAACGTTTCAAAAGTAATTGGTGCGATTACTATTAGTGAATATTTTAACCTTATTTATTTGAAACGCGATCAAATGTTCAGAAGACCTTCAAATTTTAGAATGAATTAAAAAAAAATCGTTAAAAAATCAGGCTCTTTAATAATGAAAAACAAATATTCATTTCAGACACAGATTTTCGTTAAAAAATGAATGATACCAAGTTTAGACCGCTAGCATGAACCGGTCGTGATGTATTGCATACTTTTACTTTCCCTGCAATACATGGTAATGTATAGGGAACGTATTGGAATCATGTCGAAAATCAAAACTCGAGTTTTCGACAGATCTAGGAAGTTTTGAGACCTCCAAAATACGAAAAAACTATTTTTAGCGTGACGTTTGTGTGTGTGTCTGTAGCTATACCCCCGTACAAAAACATTTCCAATGAGTAAAATGTGCCCCATACACTAATAAGGTGATGTACACAATTTCAGCATTTTATCATAAAAAGTTTCAGAGATATGAAAAGACAAAAATGCTGACTTAAACCACTTTTCGATGCATCGACATGGGTTCTCAGAGGGAAAACATCATATCGGCAGACCGCGTTTCAGGGGTCATACACACATTATGAAAGACTGTCAACGGCCCTACCGTGCTGATAACACCGATTCTCGTTAGATCACCGAAGTCAAGCACCATCGGGCGCGGTTAGTACTTAGGTGGGTGACCACCTGGGAACACCGCGTGCTGTTGGCACATTTCGGACGCGGTAGCCCGGTGGTTTGTGCGCTGGATTTGCACGCTGCCACAACAGCCGCCGTGTTCATGCGGAATACGATCACGTTAAACATGTGGATCCGTAAGTCCTTCCGGGAGGTTGGTGATAAGGGAAGGAAGGTACGGTCCCTGTCGATGCCTCCCCCACTGGGTTCCGGTCCAAATTGGGTGGCACTTCCCGGTCGTCCAAACAGTTATCTTACACCTTTCTGGTAGGTCGGGCGGTCTGGGTCTCAACAACAACAACACATTACAAAAGAAAACAATGATTACATAAATAAATAACAATTTTGCTATTTATTGGTACAAAAGTATTTACACTGTGTAGAAATAATAACTTTACACAAAGATTACAAAGCTTGTTCAAAAATCCATGTTAAAGATCCATTAAAGATGAGAGGCAGATATTATTTGCCTATGATGCATTTCTGCATTGCGTCATTTGCACTCTTGCTGTAAACATTTACATTTTAATGTGTGGTTAATCCCTCACCCATTTTGTTTAAACTTATCTCTGGGACTTTTTATGATAAAATGCTGAAATTTTGTACATCACCCTATTAGTGTATGAGGCACATTTTACTCATTGGGAAATGTTTTTGTACGGGGGCCGTATAAAAATTTAAATTTTGTATTTCTTCAAATTTAATTCCCTGAAAATTTTTATCGATTTCATAAAATTCTGTACCTTTTTTTAAGAAACTTTGTAATATATCATATATGTCTAAGATCAATATTTAAGGAATAAAAGCCGAGGTCAATATTTTTGGGACACCCTGTATACACACTCCACTGTATAGCGAAAAACTAGCTGAAATTTTGTATAGTCATAAAATGCCCTTCTGAATTGATTTCCTAAATACATATCAAGGTTTCTATTCATATTAATTTCGAATATTAACTTCATAATTCATAGGGAAAGTCATACGCTGTTCACATCAGATTTTTCTATATGAGATACATAAGATAAAAATTGTCTGCCGTATAAACATATTTGATTTCATTTCGTTGTTAATCAACATGATACAATTTCCTTCAAATAAAGTTTCGGGGAAAAAAATCGTCTGCACAATACAATTTCTATGGAAGATTTAATTTTGAGTGTTATGTAGTACAAACCCCTCCAGTAGCGCAGCCAGGAAGGTTAGAGGTTATAACCCTGCATTGATTGAACGATATCACTGGTACGCTATTGCTTAGACACGATCAATCAATCGTTCGCTAAACATCTCAAATGTTGACAGTCCCCCCCCCCCCCCCCCCCACCTCTCTAAGTCCTGACTAATCATACGTCTTACACAGATTACGAATATTTCTCGAAAAATATACGATAATGTGCATAGTGTTTTTTTGATACTATTAATTTTATAATAAATTGTTATTTGAAGTAAATACACGAAAATTTTATGTTCATTGTGATGCACTGATCTAAGTGAGGGGGGGGGGGGGGTGATGTATCAAAATTATAGAGCACTTCCATTCCAGCTAGAGTCTTTGCTTTGGTCTCATTCGACCCGTCTCAGCTTCCAGATCAACGAAAACGATTGAAAGTTTCGAAAATTCGAATGTGCCGATACGAGGGGATTTTTACAGAACTTATATCATTTTACGTCTGAGACAATAATAAATACATGATTTGATATCCTTTCGCTGACAACAATTAAAAGTGGTCATTAACAACTAAATTGATTAAATGTGTAAGTGTCACACATAATTGAGAACGCGCAAAAGTGTAGGTGTCACACATGTGTAAGTGTCACACATAATGATAATGTGTAAGTGTCACACAATGATGATTTAAATGTGTAAATATCACACATAATGATCACTAGTAATACATAATGACCCCTAATAATGGCATCATGCAAATCACTATGTCTTACAAATCACTAGTAACACCTACTGATCACTAATAATGGAAAGTGTCACACATACTGATTTAAATGTGTAACTGTCACACATAATGATCACTAGCTATTGAAGACGCACGAAGTGCAGGCTAAATGGATGGTTTTTTGTATAATTATTAAAGATGGGCAAATACTATCGGCAAATACACGAAAATATTATAGATTCGATATATCTAATTTAATGTTACTCGAATAACTCGAATGTCGCGCCAGGACAAACAGTAGGTTCTCGAACAAAAAGTCAGACTACTCCCCCCCCCCCCCCCCAAAAAAAAAAGAAAAAAAAAAAATTTGAAATGCATAGAAAAAAGTTTGTTTCAACCAAATGAGAACATTTTTGACTACTGGAAAAAGTCTGTATCTTCGCTTGACGGAATTATGTTTGAAATATTTAATCACGCCGTCGTCACGAATTTTTTTAAAGCGAATTTTCAGGAACTCTGGTTCGTTTCGCGACAAAAATAGAAATAGAAGTAGCCCTGAACGTGTTCGTTAGCTTGCTTTCTTGAATGATTATCTGCGGTGAGAAGCATTAAAAATTATTCAATTATTTTAGTTAGAGTACATAAAAAACAAAGCTACTGTAAAATAATTAAAAAAAATCTGATGTGGGCAGCACATGACTTTCCTTATCTAATGCAATGAATTTACTACTTTTACAGCAAAAAAATAGCTTACTCTTATAGTAGATACTTATATTCTTTTCAAGATATTGAGTTTTGGTCAATTAGTCGTCATTTTCATTGATTTAGCGTCATTTTTAACCAATTGACGAGATTTTCATTAATTTGGCAACATTTCAAAAAGTCGCCAAGTTGGCGACATTCTGCCAAATTCGTCGCCAAAATCTCGCCAAGCGTTATGGAAGGAGAAATAAGTCATTCTTATAGCAGATAAATGACTATTGGCGTTCAAATACAAAAGTGTTACTCAAAGTATCTTTTCTCATGTATGGAACGAGCTAGATCCACAAAAATGATGTCACTCAATTTATCGCATGATATTATATATGAAAAGTGAAAATGTTTCGCAACAGTTAATATATTTTTTTTAATTTATGGGATTTTTTGATAAATTTATTTGAAAAATCAAATCATCATTATCTGAAAAATCAGTGCAATATCTCGAGAATGGTTCATGCTAGCGTTCTAAAGTTTATGCCAATCGTTTTCTAAGGAAAAATTACATAAGAAATGTCTATTTGCGTAACTTTATTAAAGGTTTTGATTTTTTGATGATTTTTTCAAAATTTCATTAGAAAACATTCGATTGCGTTTAAAAACAATAGACTTCCAGTATTCACGGATTGCAATTCTTGTACCAAACTTCATTCGAATCGTTCCATTCGTTCGTGAGATATCGTCTCCACAGACTCGTTGACACACACACACGCACTCAGACATCACCCCAAAAAGGTTCGATTCGTGATCAGGGATGCTTGAAACGTGCTCTCCCGTCGAAAACTCGAATTCAAATTTTCGACCCCGTCCCAATACTTTCATTATACATTATGTATATAAGGAAAGTAATATTATGTAATCGCATTAGTTTAGAGATAAAACATATTCTTCTAGATTAATTTATTACTTTCCTTATATACATAATCTATAAGGAAAGTATTGTGACGGGGTCAAAAATTCGAATTCAAGTTTTCGACGGGGAGCACGTTTAAAGCATCCCTGATGACGAATCAAACATTTTTGAAGTGATGTCTGTGTGTGTGTGTGTGTGAAAGTATGTGTGTGTGTGTGTGTGTGTCAGTGGGTCTTTGGAGACGATAACTGACGAACGAATGGACCGATTCGAACCAAATTTGGTACAAAAATCACAATCCGTAAACACTGGAAGCCTATTGTTTTTATACGCATTCGAATGTTCAGAACACCCTAAATTTTCGAATGAAATTTTAAAAAAATCGTCAAAAAATCAAAACCACAAATAAAGTTACGCAAATGGACATTTCTTATGTAATTTTTCATTAGAAAACGATTGACATAAATTTTAGAACGCTAACATGAACCGTTCTCGAGATATTGCACATTTTTCAAAAAAATTATCAAAAAGTCATATAAAATAGAAAAAAAAATTTCCTATTGAGAAACATGTTCACTTTTCATATGTAATATCATGCGATAAATTGGGTGACATCATTCTCGTGGATCTAGCTCGTTCCATTCATGAAAAAAATACTTTGAGTAATACTTTTGTATTTGAACGCCAATAATCATTTATCTGCTGCAAGAATAACTTATTTCTTCGTCCATAACGCTTGGCGATATTTTGGCGACGGAATTGGCGGAATGTCGCCAACTTGGTGACTTTTTGAAATGTTGCCAAATTAACGAAAATCTCGCCAAATGGATAAAAATGACGCTAAATCAATGAAAATGACTACTAATTGTCGAAAATTCAATATCTTGGAAAAAATATTAGTATCTACTATAAGAAAAACCTATTTTTTTTACTGTAAAAGTAGTAAATTCATTACATTATATAAGGAAAGTCATGTGTTGCCCACATCAGATTTTTTTTACTGTAAAAGTAGTAAATTCATTACATTATATAAGGAAAGTCATGTGGTGCCCACATCAGATTTTTTTTTTTATTTTACTCTCTAACTTTGTTTATTAGAAACAAATAATATTTAATAAATATAAATATTATCTATTAACAATTCGAGATTCAGGGAAAATTCGAGAAAAGTGTTATTTGCCCACCTCTCTATATAAAAATTTTAAAACCTCCTTATATATAAAAATTTTACAACCTTTAAGGGAAGAAACAATGTGATTATTATTTTCCCCCATATATATAGACTAGCAGATATTACTCGCCGTTGCTCGGGATTTACGATGCAAAACTAATTACAAATAATAAAAATTACAGCAGAACATATAGGGCCGTGAATTTTATACATTTTTTTTCCACTGTGAAATCACAATCAGCATAGTTTCTACTTATTTAACGCATTACCTAAGCACGACCACTCTTTGGACGATCCAGATCCATTGGATCATACATGCATACTTTTCTTCTTTATATATATAGAGAGAGAGTTAGATATTTTTATATTCATTTATTACTTTCCTTATATACATAATGTATAAGGAAAGTATTGTGACGGGGTCGAAAATTCGAATTTGAGTTTTCGACGGGAGAGCACGTTTCAAGCATCCCTGATCACGAATCAAACATTTCTGAGGTGATCTGTGTGTGTGTGTGTGTGTGTGTGTGAAAGTATATGAGTGTGTGTGTGTGAAAGTATATGAGTGTGTGTGTGTCAGTGAGTCTGTGGAGGCGATAACTGACGAACGAATGGATTGATTCGAACAAAATTTGGTACAAAAATCACAACCCATAAACACTGGAAGCCTATTGTTTTTATATGCAATCGAATGTTCAGAACCCCCCTAAATCTTCAAAATCGTCAAAAAATCAAAACCGCTAATAAAGTTACGCAAATAGACATTTCTTATGTAATTTTTCATTACAAAACGATTAGCATAAATTTTAGAAAACTAACATGAACCGTTCTCGAGATATTGCACATTTGTCAAATAAATGTATCAAAAAATCACATAAAATAAAAAAAATATTTCCTATTGAGAAACCTGTTCACTTTTCTTATGTAATACCATGCGTTAAATTGGGTGACATCATTCTCGTGGATCTAGCTCTTTCCATTCATGAAAAAAGATACTTTGAGTAATACTTTTGTATTTGAAAGTCAATAGTAATTTATCTTCTGTAAGAATAACTTATTTCTCCGTCCGCTTTGCGAGATGTTGGCGGCAAATTTAGCAGAATGTCGTCAATTTGGCGACATTTTTAAATGCTGCCAAATTAACGAGAATCTCGCTAAATGGATAAAAATGACGCTAAATCAATGAAAATGACGACTCATTGAAGAAAATTCAATATCTTGGAAAGAATATAAGTATCTACTATAAGAATAACATTTTTTTTAACTGTAAAAGTAGTAAATTCATTGCACTATATAAGGAAAGTCATGTGTTGCCCACATCAGATTTTTTTGAAGTGATGTCCATGTGTGTGTGAAAGTATGTGTGTGTGTGTGTGGAGACAATATCTCACGAACGAATGAAGCGATTCAAATGAAATTTGGTATAAAAATCCCGTGAATACTGGAAGCCTATTATTTTAAAACATAATTGAATGTTCAGAACCCCCCCCCCCCACCTAGATTTTCGAGTGAAATTTTGAAAAAATCATCAAAAAATCAAAACCTTTAATAAAGTTACGCAAAATTTCTTATGCAATTTTTCCTTAGAAAACGATTGACATACACTTTAGAACGATAGCATGATTCGTTCTCGAGATATTACACATTTTTCAAATAAATTTATCAAAAATCCCATAAATTAAAAAATAAATATTGACTGTTCAGAAACATGTTCACTTTTCATATGCAATATCATGCGATAAATTGGGTGACATCATTTTCGTGGATCTAACTCGTTCCATTCACGAGAAAAGATATTTAGAGTAATACTTTTGTATTTGAACGCCAATAGTCATTTATCCGCTGTAAGAATAACTTATTTCTCCGTTCATAACGATAGTTGGCGAGATTTTAGCGACGAATTTATCGAAATGTCGCCAACTTGGCGACATTTTTAAATGTTACCAAATTAACGAAAATCTCGCCAAATGGATAAAAATGACGCTAAATCAATGAAAATGACGACTCATTGAAGAAAATTCAATATCTTGGAAAGAATATAAGTATCTATTATAAGAACATTTTTTTTAACTGTAAAAGTAGTAAATTCATTGCATTATATAAGGAAAGTCATGTGCTGCCCGCATCAGATTATTTTTTTATTGTGAGAGATGTAAATTTATTGCATTATATTTGACATAATTTTTTTCTTCTACGCATTGTGTATTTAGCAGTTCTTGAATCACAGCTAAAAGGATGTTGGAACTAAAATTTCAGAGATATATAATTTTTTTTACTAAAATTCCATGATATTAGAATTTTGTCATTACTTATACGTCAAATCCCATGTGAACGCAAAATTTCAAGTTTCTACTTTTCGCATGTTCACCCCCAGGCCCCAGTCAGTTTCGCCCAACTGTATGATATAGACAATTTCATATATGAACGTGGCGCAGAAAGAGTTTCGCTCACTAAACAAGTTTTATGTTTATCATATGTGTTTCGTTTTAAGGAGTGGAACGGGTTTCCGAAGCTATATCTTATTTACCCATGGAATGTGTAGATATGGCCCTACGGGTTGATTTATGTGCAAATACAGCTCTGCACCCTAAACAAAATTTTCCCTGGCAATGACTACGTTTGTTGTACTTGTGCATTTCTTTTCTTTCCAATTCCCTATTGGGTTACGATTGATTAGGTCTGCCGGTCGCGGCCAGCGTGCGTTCCGGCCACACCCGCCTGTGTGTGCGGGGGAGAGAGTTTCATTTCCGACGGAACGACGTCGACGTGACGGAACTGCAAGAGGTTTCTCCACGACCGCAGTGCCCCAGATTTGTACAAAAATGTCAATGTTACGTTGACCGTAATTCAGGGTAGATATCGAGGGTAATTACGGGGAAATGCGACACAAAGAAATACGTGGGTAGAACGTGGGGTTCTTTACAAACTTTAATTTATTTTTCTTTCCTTCATTATTTATGTTCATTGAAATGAATTTTTATAACACACAATAAACATGAAAATAATATTACAAATTATATATATATATATATACATATAATGAAAATTATATATATATATGAAAATTTTATATATATATATATATATATATATATAATGAAAATTTTATATATATATATATATATATATATATATATATATATATATATATATATATAATGAAAATTATATATATATAATTTAAATTTTAAAATTATTTAACAATTTTCCTATAATAACTACTACATATAGGGAAAGTTTTGGAACAGGGTCGAAAATCGGAACCCAAGTTTTCAACGGATTTACACGTTTCGGGCACTCTAAAACACAAATACTCTGTGTGTGTGCGCGCGCCTGTTGGTGTGTCTGTGTGTAATGGATGTATTCAATCTAGATTAAATGTTATTCGACAAAATGTCACAAAATTGGTAGGTAGGTAAGTCAGCTGTAAGTTACCCTGGTTACCTGCAAAAACTTGACTAATGGGCTGCAAAATTCGCCCAAATCTGAAAAAACAAGTAAATAATTAAATAGACTTAGATGTATTGAAGGCAAATGCGGTTTCATTTAAAATAAATATACGTTGTTTCTTGTGTACATTGAGGTTGTTTTTATGAATTATAGATGAACAAATGAATTTGCCTGTAAAAAAAGCCATGCGCTGCCCACATAAGAAATTTTTATCTACTTTCTCATACTATATTGCATAAAGTATTGTTTATTTTGGTATTGATAAAGGATTTCCGAATTCGAGATTTTGACGAAACAAGTTTTAGAACTTTCTGAATCCATTTTGAACACGCTTGAAACGATGTCCCTGTGTGTGGACAGCCAGAGAGCGAGAAAGAGAGGGTGAGAAGAGGGAGAGAGAGAGGAAGGAGCGAGAGAGAAAGTATAAGAGAGGGAGAGAGAGAAAGTATAAGAGAGGGAAAGAGAGATAGAAAGAGGGAGGAAGGAGCGCGAGTTAGAGTGCGATAGATAGAGTGAGAGAGAGAGAGTGAGAGAGAGGAAAGGAGTGAGAGAAGGAAAGGGAGAAAAAGCGAGAGAGAGAATGAGTGAGAGAAAAACGAGAATGAGCGAGAGAGAAAGAGAAAGGGAGAATGAGCGAGAGAGAGAGAAAGGGAGAATGAGCGAGAGAGAGAAAAAGGGAGAATGAGCGAGAGAGAGAGAGAGAAAGGGAGAATGAGCGAGAGCGAGAGAGAGAGAGAAAGAGAATGAGCGAGGGAGAGAGAGAAACAGAGAATGAGCGAGAGAGAGAAAGGGAGAATGAGCGAGAGAGAGAAAGAGAAAATGAGCGAGCGAGAGAGAGAAAGAGAGAATGAGCGAGAGAGAGAAAGAGAGAATGAGCGAGAGAGAGAAAGAGAGAATGAGCGAGAGCGAAAAAGTGAGAGATATTGTGTGCGGACACAATAATTCAAAAATGAAGATACTACCTATATCAAATTTTATGTGTGGAAATGCGCGAAAAACTAGAACATGGTGGAAAATGTAGTCATTTTTGCGATAAGAACTCGAATGATTCTAATTTAAGATTTACATCAGCTGCGGTGTCCGCAGCCAGCAGTCACCATTTATTGTAATTGGTTTTTATAGCAATTACTGTATAAAGCAAATAAAAAATAACAAAGAAACCCAGTTAATGTACGCTTAATGAGCGTATGAAGAATGGACGTATTATGCGTACAGACTTCATACGCATAATAGGTGTATAAAGTTTCCTAATTATGAGTAGAAGTAGTTAGATTTTTGTTCCTGGTTGTAGAACAGACAACAGAATATAAGGAGACTGCTGAAACGGAAAATAAATTGGAGTGCGTACGAATATTCTTTATTCTTTGAGCCATAATTTGCATTCATTGATAATTTATTTCAGCAAAAGTAACACTTTATATAAGTTGTATTTGATATTATTAATACGAGTCTTTTGCCATGGAAATACATATAATGCACAAAGATGGGGGGGGGGGGGGAATACGAGCGCCATTTACATTATTGTCTCAAACGATTTTAGTGTTTTCTCAACATGAAGTTTCAACTCCTATTTTACCCCACGAATGGGTCAGTATTTCTCAATTGCTGATCCACGGACTCAAGTATTTAGAAAGATATGCATCGTTTAATAAAATAAAGAAATATCTAGTCTAATAAAGAAAGAAATACCTTGTTGCCTTCAGTGCTTTTAAATACTTTATTGCGGGCTGACTGTGGTACTTCATTTTGCAATTGAGAGGGATATGCATGTAAAGATGTTTGACACTCACTACAAGCAGCGACCGCTGTATGAGACTGATGTTTCACTCGGATAAAAATATATCTATAGGATATATTTTTATCCAAGGATATAATATAGGATTTTCTTGTAACTCTTTCCTAAAAGGTTAAGGTCTTGAATTCGGTAACTGTAACGCTTATGCGACTTATTAATTCGATGACATACATTTACGTTTGTCATCGTGTCTTTTCTGTTTCAATAATACTCTAAACTATGGATACAATTTGAAGAGAGTTTCGTGTCATTGCTATCTGAACGAAGACGGCTTTAAACGAAATGACGGGTATCACGAAGTAGAAGAGATTTCTGAACCATATTTTTCTCCGCCATTTTGTTCTTAGCATTCCAAGAATATAGGGACGGAGATGGGCCCGTAGGATTAAATATAACATTCAATACTTCCTTGAAGGCATATGCCAATTAGGTGACTATAATTGTTTCGTGGGCGTTTTAATCCTCCTTTGTCTCAAAGAGTAGCCAACCGTTAAGAACGAACCGCTGAAAGGGCAGGCAAAAAGAAATTCAAACAGAGGTAGAACACCCAAAGCGAAAATTCTATTACGGGTGGTATCCACCATTGAATAAAACAGCCATAAACCTATCAATACAGGCCGATAAAGGCCTTAAGCGTTCTCACACGAAGACGAGAGAAGATTGTCTGCAATATAATTTACCTAATATATATTTACCGTATAATTTACCAATCGAGTTAATTAAGAAAATTATTTTTTTTGTGGGGGAGAGGGGGCAAGATGATTAGAACAAAAAATTCTGCGAATTATAAATTTTTCGAACAAAATTCCAAAATTTCCGATTTTTTTTTTATAATTTATAGGTTAAGTCCCACGTGTATGCAAAGTTTCAGATTTTTAAGAATATCAGTTTTATCTGTGTAATGATATATCATAGTCAGTCTCGCTCAGTTGTAATGAAATTAATATAAATACGGCAGAATCCTCGATTAAAACGCAATTGTGTGTGTGATCTGAGCAAACAAACTTTCGATCCTACCTGTCAGGAACAAATTCGGGATGTTTCGCTTTTGCCTTGCCTGTAAATCTACTTTTACGGCTACTATTCATTTTAGGCAAAATAACGAACATTACAGTCAATGAATGATTTTTATTCTATTGGTAGCCAGTAGGCTTCGATGTGGAGTGTCGGAGAAAATCCAAAATTTAGAATATTTGTGGATTGTTTAAAATAAGGGATGTGTGTAGTACATGGATTTCCATGCAAATTCAATTCCTTTTTTTACTTGGCCTACATACATAGTATTATGTATAGGGGAAGTAGTGTGACGGGGTCGAACATTCGAATTCGGGTATTTGACGAAAGATTACGTTTCAAGCAGCCATGAACTCGAATCGATCGCTTTAAGGTGATGTCTGTGCGCGTGTGTGTAATTGTGTGTGTGTATGTAAGTGTGTGTAATTGTGTGTATATGTGTGTAATTGTGTGTATATGTGTGTAATTGTGTGTATATGTGTGTAATTGTGTGTATTTCTGTGTATATGTGTGTATATGTGTGTATATGTGTGTATATGTGTGTATATGTGTGTATATGTGTGTATATGTGTGCGTGTGTGTAATTGTGTGCGTGTGTGTAATTGTGTGCGTGTGTGTAATTGTGTGTGTGTGTGTAATTGTGAGTGTGGTGTATGTAGTTGTGCATGTGGTGTATGTAGTTGTGCATGTGGTGTAATTGTGTATATGTATGTAATTGTGTGCGTGTAATTGTGTATATGTATGTAATTGTGTCTGTTGAAGGCCCAGCCAACCCTAAGGTTAACGGCAGTTTGATGTGTGGCCGGTAATTATGTGTGTGTAATTGTGAGTGTGGTGTATGTAATTGTGTGTGTGTAATTGTGAGTGTGGTGTATGTAATTGTGTGTGTGTAATTGTGTGCAATTGTGAGTGTGGTGTATGTAATTGTGTGTGTGTAATTGTGTGCAATTGTGAGTGTGGTGTATGTAATTGTGTGTATGTTGTTGTTGAGACCCAGACCGTCCGACCTACCAGAAAGGTGTAAGGTAACTGTTTGGACGGCCGGGAAGTGCCACCCAATTTAGACCGGAACCCAGTGGAGGAGGCATTGTGTGTATGTGTAATTGTGCGTGTGCATGTAATTGTGCGTGTGTGGGTCCGTCCGTGAGGATGATATCTTACGAACGAATGGAGCATTTCGATTGAAATTTGGTACAAAAATTACAATCAGTGAATACTAGAGGCCTTTTAATTTTAAACGCAATCGAATGTTCGGATATCCTCCCAACTTTCAAATAAAATTGTAAAAAAAAATCAAAAAATCAGTACATTCAATATGTTACGTAAATACTAATTTCTTATATAAACTTTCATTAAGTTAGCATTAACCTTTCTCGAGATATTACTCTTTTTCAAATAAATTTTTCAAAAAATCACAGAAAATTAAAAAAAATTTAACTATTGTGAAATATGTTCATTTTTCATATGTAATAGTATGCGATAAATTTGTTAACATTATTTTGTGGATTAAATTCATTCCATTTATGAGAGAAGATACTTTGTGTAATAATTTCGTATTTCGACGCCTAACAATTCGGTAACAGTCATATATAAGACGTAATATATATAAGAAATGCTCTTCTTTCCATATTTTTGTAACGCTCGACGATAAATTTGGCAACTCATTTAGCAAAATATCGCTAACTTGGCGATATTTAGCCCCAAATTGACGCAAATATTGTCAAAATTGCAAAAATTAAGTTAAAAAATGGAGCCAAATTGATGAATTAATTATTAAAATATTTTAATATATGGACTATATTGCTTATTGCGGATGCTATAAGCAATATAGTCAATATAGTGGGATTGACGATTCTGGAATATTGAGAGACCAAGTTGATATATGTGACTTTTGAAAAAATAGGAAGACAATGGGTAGAAAGAGAAAAAATATAGAATCTGTTTACACATTTTTAGAACGATTTTATATGGGTATATATTTTATTTGTAAAATAAGCTATTGCCAGAAAAATTCCCGACAACAGCTTATTTTATAACAGCAAAATTATCGTTTGCAACAGTTAAATTTTGTCTATTTTAAAAATGGCTTATGCACACACACTTTGGATTGAAGGATACTTTTTTGCTCTTTCCGAAGCGCAAAAACTCTGTAAAAAATTCTCTTATTCTGTAATTAAAAATCTAATGAGGGCAACACATGACTTTCCCTATATAATGTAATGAATTTACTACTTTTACAGTAAAAAAAATAGGTTTTTCTTATAGTAGATACTAATATTCTTTCCAAGATATTGAATTTTCGACAATTAGTCGTCATTTTCATTGATTTAGCGTCATTTTTATCTATTTGGCGAGGTTTTCGTTAATTTGGCAACATTTCAAAAAGTCGCCAAGTTGGCGACATTTTTCCAAATTCGTCGCCAAAATCTCGCCAAGCGTTATGGACGAAGAAATAAGTTGTTCTTACAGCAGATAAATGACTATCGGCGTACAAATACAAAAGTATTACTCAAAGTATCTTTTTTCATGAATGGAACGAGCTAGATCCACGAGAATGGTGTCACCCAATTTATCGCATGGTATTACATATGAAAAGTGAACATGTTTCTCAATAGGAAATATTTTTTTTAATTTTATATGACTTTTTGATGATTTTTTTGAAAAATGTGCAATATCTCGAGACCGGTTCATGTTAACGTTCTAAAATTTATGTCAATCGTTTTCTAATGAAAAATTACATCAGAAATGTCTATTTGCGTAACTTTATTAGTGGTTTTGATTTTTTGACGATTTTTTCAAAATTTTATTCGAAAATTTAGGGGGGTTCTGTACATTCGATTACGTTTAAAAACAATAAGTTTCCACTATTCATGGATTGTGATTTTTGTACCAAATTTCATTCGAATCGCTCCATTCGTTCGTGAGGTATCGTATCCACAGACTCTGTCTCTCTCACACACACACACACACACACACACACACACACACACACACACACACACATCCCTTCAAAAATGTTTGATTCGTGATCAGGGATGCTTGAAACGTACTCTTCCGTCGAAAACTCGAATTCAAATTTTCGACCTCGTCACAATACTTTCCTTATACATTATGTATATAAGGAAAGTAAAAACGCTGTGAAATCCATGGAATTCACATTTCTAAATGCAAAATAAGGAATATTATTATTAATAAAATGAAAATCGTTAAAGATTGCTTTTAAACGGAAAAAGAATAACGAATTAATACCTAAAGAAGATATGTGCATTTACGACTATTTCAAAATACAGTTTCTTATCTTAATAAAAAAAAAATTAAAAATAATAATAATAATAAACCCGACTTAAAGAACAATTGAAGTGTTTTTAAATACCTCTGTAGCGACTATAATCAAGACAATAAATATTTAAATCTTTAAAAAGCTAAAAAGCATAAAGTTCACCACCTTTTGCCTAGACATGTGATTGAGCGCAGAACAAGCTGCAGAATTAATTGACTATGAAACTATTCTCTATAAAGATGGCAAGACAGCAAAAATAACAGCATCGATGGACCGGTTTTGCACTTTTTACTTTCTCATTAGCATGAAACAGTCGATACCTGCAATGTGGCATATAGCACGTAAACGTCACAGTAAATCATACACGAAGTATAGTTTCAAAATCATATTATTCTGACAAAGCTTATACGCATCAATAACGCTATATTGGAATGAACTTTAGTTAAACTTTTTTTATAAATTTAATGCATGTAATAAGCAAAATATTCAAAGTAACGTTTAGCATATTCAATACTTGAACAATATTATTACTTCACCACCCAACCCATTTTAGTGTGCACGCATTAATACGTTACCTTCTTCTCATTTATGAAAATTAAAAAGCCATTCCAAGGCTCACGGTTCGGGCCGGAGCTATCGTTCGTACAGGAGCTTTTATAAACTACTCCAAAAATAAGTATTCGATCGTTATACACCGCAGCCATTAGCCAAGTATTGACTTCCAGTCCCAAAGGCTTCATTCTGCAATAACTTAGACTTGACAGATATTTTTTTCTCCCATCATACCTTGCGTTCCTGAATCGCCGACATTGATCTAATTGTTGCCACGAGCGATAAGGAAATTGTGGGATTTTGTGATTGATTAGAAGTATATTTATACACTCCTTTGAAGTTCTATGTAATTACTGTTTCTTATATAGTGTATGTAAAAGGAAAGAATTGTAACAAGGTCAGGAATTTGAGATTTCATCTCATATGCGGGTTTAATTATTCAAAATAAAATTTTAAGGTATTTATATTATAAAAGAACTGGTACTTATTGTAATATTTTATTTGCTACCTTTCTTCGAAATGTGTTTAATGTTAAAAGCTTACAGAACAGAATGTCTTACATTCTGTTTTCTGTCTTTAATAATATTGTTACGAACGTATAAAATGCCTTAACTGAAGTCATTGAAACAGAAGGGGAAAACACCTTTACAGGTAGCCATTCCTATGATATGAATTTAGCGTTGCCATATTAAAACACTCGTGAGTCCAGTAGCCTCTGGAGATTTTCTAAGGCCCCATCCGAACAATAAATGCAGTAAAATGTCACAAATCCGAATATCTATAATCCAAAATATCGATAATACGACAATTTTTTATGTTGCTTTTACAAGTTCAAAAATAAATATGGATTAATTACGTTAGTCTTTTCACTTTAGGTTCTGACAGGGAATATCGCTCCCCCCCCCCCCCCCCCCCCCGCGGTCAACACTATTTTGAGGGCCTTTGTTTATGATATAATATTATCGTGTCCGAAATAATTCCAGTAGATGATCCAGCCCTGGTTATATAACTATAGTTTTTCTACTAATACCTAAAGATCCTCTATTAATAGCTCATACAGGACAAAGGATATAATGATTATGCAAATTATTTTAAGTTGGGGTCCATTAAGTTGTCTTTAAATCACAAAATACTGAAATTCTTAGAAACTAAAACGAATACGAATTGCTACAGAGCTACCAACATACACAATATACACATTAAAACATAAAGGGAGTAAGCACCGTGGATATTATAGTGTCATGATCTCAAATGTGTTCAACTACAATTCTACAAAAAGGTAATAGCTAAAAACGTTGTAAAGACAACTGTAAACTGGTATACAAATGACTGACGATAAAATGCAGAATTATATAAAATATGAGAAAACGTTAGGTTAGCTACAATGCACTTATCAGTCTTTTAAAAAAATGCAAGAAAAGTCCAATAAAATTAGTGTACAAAATTTGAGGCTCTCTGCAAACATGAGGCTTGAAGTGATCACTTAGAGTACTTGGCCTGCTTGTGACAGGGTTTCCAGATTTGGCAATTAATCGCCAATTTGACTTTTCGAAGGTTCGAAGACTCTCGTGACAATGAATATACTTCGAGATACGAGCCCCCTTCTGGAAGTTTCTACGAAGAGTTTATAAAAGGAGTCGTCGCTCAGTTGGAGAGCAGTTGACGCGATACGAGCTACATTGAATTGTGAGATAGTCAATGTTTTGAGAATAGTATCTGTTGTTTTGTGAAATCAAGATTAACTGTTGTTGTTGTTGTACCTTACCTGGTAGATGTTTAGTGATCTTATGAGATAGTTATCGTGCTAGTTTCTGTATATTGCTCTTGTTTACGCTGTATTTGTAAATAAAGTTAGTCAGAAAATTGGACTCATTCCTATATCCTGCGCGTACACCTATAATTCCAAAGGATACGTCGTAGCAATATGCTCAGTAACACAATTTATTGTATCCCTCTCTTTAATGAGATCAGGTTTTATGTTCCTAAGTACTCAACTAGGACGATAAGTTTATTTGTTGAGAGGAGTTTTGGTACTAATATTGGATGTTATTGTGCTGATAATAACTTTTGCAAGCTTTACAACGGCTGTTTTGGTAATATTTATGTTTTTCATTCATTTGCTAGTACTTTTAAAAATCATTTGTTGTAAGTAATGTGAACTTCATTCTATCGTACAATAATCTATAAATATTACTTTCCTTATATACATAATGTATAAGGAAAGTATTGTGACGGGGTCGAAAATTCGAATTCGAGTTTTCGACGGGAGAGCACGTTTCAAGCATCCCTGATCACGAATCAAACATTTTTTAAGTGATGCCTGTGTGTGTGTGTATGAAGTGATGCCTGTGTGTGTGTGTATGAAGTGATGCCTGTGTGTGTGTGTATGAAGTGATGCCTATGTGTGTGTGTGTATGTGAAAGTATGTGTGTGTGTGTCAGTGAGACGATATCTCATGAACGAATGGGGCGATTCGAATGAAATTGGGTACAAAAATCACAATCCGTGAATACTGGAAGCAAAATTAAAAAAATATATTAACTGTTGAGAAACATGTGCACTTTTCATATGTAATATCATGCGATAAATCGGGTGACATCATTCTTGTGGATCTAACTCGTTTCATTCATGAGAAAAGATACTTTGAGTAATACTTTTGTATTTGAAAGCCAATAGTCATTTATCTGTTATAGGAATAACTTATTTCTCAGTCCATAACGCTTGGCGAGATTTTGGCGACGAATTTGGGGGAATGTCGCTAATTTGGCGACTTTTTGAAATGTTGCCAAATTAACGAAAATCTTACCAAATAGATAAAAATGACGCTAAATCAATGAAAATGATGACTAATTGAAGAAAATTCAATATCTTGGAAAAAATATAAGAATAACACTTTTTCAAACTGTAAAAGTAGTAAGTTCATTGCATTATATAAGGAAAGTCATGTGCTGCCCACATCAGATTTTTCTATTTTTTAATTAGTTTTAATTCATACAGATTGTTTTTCTGTTTATCCCATCTACTTTTCTTTTTAGTGACTCTTGATTTTTTTTTTATCTAGTAATCAATTGGATTCTTTTGTTTAGTTTTGGGTGCTATACTACATCTCTTCTAGTTCTGCTTTAAATCTTTTAGTTAACTTATTAATTTCATCTTATTTATATGCTGCAATTAGCGCAATAAATAGGTGTAATATTAATGTGCAGTTTCTTACTAATGTACTGTTAAACTAACATGAAATACATGCTTAGTATTTAACATTTAAATTCTTCTCACTCCTTGATTATTTATGAAAAAATTTTTATATATATTTTTATATATATAGATATATATAGATATATGTATATATATATATATATATATATATATATATATATATATATATATACATGTATATATATATATATATACATGTATATATATATATATTACATATATATATATATATATATATATATATATATCCAAATAAATTTCTTTGTTGATTTTAATAGTGTCATTGTTCAGATATTGCAGGTTTTAAATGATAATTCATCAAAACAATTTAAGAAATTAGGTAAGATATGATAAAATACTATTTTCTCCTTAAATCAGCTGTGGAGCCCCCACAGAATATGAAAATCAGATTAACAGTACAGCTAAGTAAATTTTTTTTACAAATTTCTCCAATTATCAATATCTTGAGCAGAATTTATGCTAGCGTTTTAAAAATAAATACCATTAGTTTTCTAATGATAAATTATACATAACATATGATAAATTATGTATATGATAAATTATATATAATGATACATTTTATATGCTTCCATTTGTTGGAAATTTTAAGGTAGACATCAAGAAAGTAGAGAATATAATGTTTTTAGACATTAGGCAGACGAAATTCAACTAAAAACTTGCATCAGATCATGTAAAATCCATCACGTGTGCTCAAATTTGTATATTCTTGATATTAGCTGATAACTTTGAAAGATTAGACTGTTTTCATTATGAATCTTAATTTAGTTATCGGTTGAAAACGAAACAAATGAGACTGAAAACAACGAAAGAATTAATTGGAGTGTGGCCAACTCTACTTTCTCATACTATCATCATATACCGATTTTTTCCGTACCGATTCATATACCGTATTGTGGGTTCAAATGATGACAACTAGAGCATGCAACCCTTCACTTTAAAGGGCTTGTAAAAACCTTTCTATTGATACCATACTTGACAATGTACGGCGTGGAAGGCTAACTTATCCCCCCCCCCCCCCAAGGGTGCTTATTACGTCACGAACAAAACAATTCTATCGCAGCTATGTTTTTACAACAATGATTGAAACTCGTGATCGAGCTATAGATAAACCCTTTTATGTATGATAATGTCAAATTTTGTCCTTCATATTAAAAAAATATATAATTTCGAATAAATTTCGAAAGTTTTTCCTCAAATTAAAAAAAATTCTATCTAGTTCTAGATTTTTTTTATAATAAACCCGGATATAAAGTTTTGCGGAAATTCATCAATGCTTGTGGTTGCTGTCGTATGTACAAGAAATCGACCACAGACAGACATCATTCTAAAAATAGTCAAAACATGTTCAGGAGGTGTATACATATATTTGAATCAAAATCTCAAATTCGAAAGGTCTCGTGAAAACCTATTTTTGTATACTATATTACATAGCATGAGAAGTAAAAATTATTGTTTTAGAGTTAAAAAAAAAACTGTTTTAGAGTTATTTTACATGACGTAATTCACGAAAAACTATTTTAACTTCACCAGACTACAGCCGACGTGTATTTTTTTTCCTTCTTGCACATGATTAAAAATCTGATGTGGGCAGCACTTGACTTTCCTTATATAATGCCATGAATTTACTATTTTTACAGTTTAAAAAAATGTTATTCGTCATTTTCATTGATTTAGCGTCATTTTTATCCATTTGGCGAGATTCTCGTTAATATGGCAGCATTTAAAAATGTCACCAAGTTGACGACATTCTGCTAAATTTGTCGACAAAATCTCGCCAAGCGTTATGGACGAAGAAATAAGTTATTCTTACAGCGGATAAATGACTACTGGCGTTCAAATACAAAAGTGTTACTCAAAGTATCTTTTCTCGTGAATGGAATGAGTTAGATCCACGAGAATGATGTCACCCAATTTATCGCATGATATTACATATGAAAAGTGAACATGTTTCTTAACAGTTAATATTTTTTTTAATTTATGGGATTTTTTGATAAATTTATTTGAAAAATGTGCAATATCTCAAGAACGGTTCATGCTAACGTTCTAAAATTTATGTCAATCGTTTTCTAAGGAAAAATTACATAGGAAATGTCTATTTGCGTAACTTTATTAAAGGTTTTGATGTTTTGATGATTTTTCAAAATTTCACTCGAAAATTTAGGGGGATTCTGAACATTCGATTGTGTTTTAAAACAATAGGCTTCCAGTATTCACGGATTGTGATTTTTGCACCAAATTTCATTCGAATCGCTTCCTTCGTTCCTGAGATATCGTCTCCACAGACTCACTGACACACACACAGATATCACTTCAAAAATGTTCGATTCGTGATCGGGGATGCTTGAAACGTGTTCTCCCGTCGAAAACTCGAATTCGAATTTTCGACCCCGTCACAGTACTTTCCTTATACTTAATGTATATAAGGAAAGTAAAAAACTATTCAACTTTCCAATATTTGACTAGAAAAGGGTTTAGAAATAACACTTTTATAAATATCAACAACCACGATTTTTTTGAAGAGGTGTTGAAAAAACGCTGGTTGAGAAAATCGGCTGAGAAAACGCTAGATAGATATAAAACGGAAAATAAACACATTTTAATAATCGACACCAGATGTAGACAAACTTTCCTTAATTACATGCTGCATTAAACTTTTGAGAAGGGATACATTTACCCCCTCCCTCCCTCTCCGTTGCAAACTGCTGTATGCAAATGAGGAGGGGGGGGGGGGGTAACAAGGACCATTAGATGTGAAAAATGTTTTGATTTTTAAAAATATACCTATAGAAATGGAAATGTTGAAATCTGACATTATAAGTTCAAAGATAAAATATTGATTGTTAAACGTAATTTAAAGCATATGAAGCAATTTGATCTATAATTTAATGAATGGTGATTTGATGATTTATTTGAATAGCAAAAAATTACTAATTAAAATTTGATAAAAACGATTGACAGAAACTAGTTTTTAATCATTTTTATAATCATACTGAATTTGTGTCTAAACCCCTTAATAACTGGCGATTTAAAAATAAAAAAAAAAATTGATGTGGACAGCACATGACTTGTTCTTCATAATGCAATGATTTTATCTTTTTATACAGCAAAATAATGGTGTACAATACCCGTATCACAATGTTTTTGACATTGAATTAACACCACATCAACTGAATTTTTTTTTTTTTTGAAGGGGGGCATTCTCATGATTCTGAACAGAATGGTTTATTTATACTCACGTGAAAAATCCTCATCACAATGCAAATGACATTTAATTAATATCCCGTGATGTAAATGACAGGGGCGAATTCTTTGGTGTCAAAACACAAAACTACTACAGAAAGTATTTTTCATCTCGAATGGAACGAACTAAATCCACGAGAATGATGTTAATAGATTTCTTGTATAATATTGCATAAGGACAATGAAGATATTGGGTGATATTTACTATTTTTTAATTTCGTGTTATTTTTTGATGAATTTATTTGAAAAACATTCAATATATCGAGAACGGTTTATGCTAGCGTTATAAAGTTTATGTTATTCAGTTTCTAATGGAAAAGTTAAGTTTGAAATGATTATTTAACCGTAATAAATATGATTTATTAAGGATTTTGCTTTTCAAAAATGTATTCGAAAATAGCGCAATGTCTCGAGAACGGTTTATGTTAGCGTTTTAAAGCTTATATTAATCGTTGTCGAATAAAAAAACTTACATCTGAAAAGATCATTTATTGATTATTATTAATGGTTCTAATTTTTTAATCACTTTTCAAAAATGCTTTTGAAAATTGTGAGAGTTGGCAGAGGGATGGAGGTCAACCTAACATTCGATTACGGTTAAAATAATTATGGATTCAGTATTCAACAATTTTAACAACTCCGCACTGTTCATTTAAGTTACAAATGAGAGATATGTTATTGACATGTATGCTCAAAATATTCGGGAAAAATTTAATCATTTACAGAATACCGTCAAAAAACTCCCTGCACCATTTTTATTTAAATCGTCTGCTAGGCATTTAATTTCTGACAATATGTAACACAGCAGCTTGTGAGAATATAACTTTATAATACTTTCTTCGAAAAAGCGGGCATAAGAAAATTAGGCGACTACAACTGTTTCGAGGGCGCTATGAGTCCTCTTCCTCAGGTCAAGAACAGTGTACCAAACGTTAAGATAGAACTGCTAACATATTATGTTACTATCACGACTTTTTGGATGGGGAGGGGGGGCGAATAAAACTTTAGGGGGGAGGCAAGTGTTCTATTTGCCCATATATAAATATACAATTATATATATGTAATTTTTAACTACTATATTTATATATATAAAAGTAATTACTATATATATATGTGCACATAAATATTGCAATTTGGACTACATACAGCCAATAAATATTATTCTGAAAATAAATGATGAGCCTCTTGGGAATTTCTAAACCCCATTTGCAAGCCGATTATAGCTTCTTTTGTTTGATTTCCATCGGTTCTGTTCCAAATTTGTAGCATCAAAAGTAGCAAAACTTTTCTTTTTCATTATAGCTTGAACTTATTAACATTTAACTGGGTGACATAAAATGTTTCAGTGGGTTGGTGGCTTCGCCCCCCCCACCCTTCTGATATATGTCTAAAAGAAACATTGATCACAATTTTTTATACATATTCAATGTATAAGAAAATAAAAGTAATATATAAGAGGATTTAAAATAAAATTTCCATTAAAACCCTTTATGGAAACGTATTATGTTCTTGAGATATCTTTATTATAAGAAAATTGGTATTTTTTGTTATATCTTATCTGCTATTTTTACTTTCCTTATATACATAATGTATAAGGAAAGTATTGTGACAGGATCGAAAATTCGAATTCGAGTTTTCGACGGGAGAGCACGTTTCAAGCATCCCTGATCACGAATCAAACACTTTTGAAGTGATGTCTGTGTGTGTGTGTGTGTGAAAGTATGTGTGTGTGTGTGTCAGTGAGTCTGTGGAGACGAAAACTGACGAACGAATGGACCGATAAACGAAATTTGGTACAAAAATCACAATCCGTAAACACTGGAAGTCTATTGTTTTTATACGCAATCGAATGTGCAGAACCCCCCTAAATTTTCGAGTGAAATTTTGAAAAAATCGTCAAAAAATCAAAACCGCTAATAAACCGCTAACATGAACCGTTCTCGAGATATTGCACATTTTTCAGAAAAATTATCAAAAAGTTATATAAAATAAAAAATATATATATTTCCTATTGAAAAACATGTTCACTTTTCATATGTAATACCATGCGATAAATTTGGTGACATCGTTCTCGTGAATCTAGCTCGTTTCATTCATGAAAAAAGATACTTTGAGTAATACTTTTGTATTTGAACGCCAATACTCATTTATCTGCTGTAAGAATAACGTATTTTTCCGTCCATAACGCTTGGCGCGATTTTGGCGACGACTTTGGCAGAATGTTGCCAACTTGGCGACAATTTTAATTGTTGCCAAATTAACAAAAATCTGGTCAAATTGATAAAAATGACGCTAAATCAATGAAAATGACGACTAATTGAAGAAAATTCAGTAAGTTCAAGAAAAAATTCAAGAATATAAGTATCTACTATAAGAATAACATTTTTTTAACTGTAAAAGTAGTCAATTCATTGCATTATATAAGGAAAGTCATGTGTTGCCCACATCAGATTTTTTTCTTAGTGATATGTTTAATGTTAAAAGCTTACAGAACAGAAGGAATTTCATTTTTCAGGAATCTGTTCAATAACAGAATCGATTGTTCCCCTGTCTTGGTTAGGATAGGGTTTCATTTTCCCCACTATTCAACCAGGAGCATGAGTTTATTTGCTGAAAGGAATTTTGGTACAAATATTTTTTGTTATTGTGCTATTAATAATTTCTGTAAACTTTACAACAGCTTCCCCGAGAACTTTGATGTTTTTTATTCATCGAAAATTGCCTTTAAAAATCATTTGTTGTAAATATTTTATATTTTAATGTATTTATTCATATTGAAGTTTAAATTCATTATTAGTTATTTTAAAACTCATTTGTTGTCAATAGCTTGCATTTTAATGTATGTTATTATATTTTAATCTGTATATTACTTTCCTTATCTACATAATGTATAAGGAAAGTACTGTGACGGGGTCGAAAATTCGAATTCGAGTTTTCGACGGGAGAGCACGTTTCAAGCATCCCTGATCACGAATCAAACGTTTTTGAAGTGATGTCTCTGTGTGTGTGTGTGTGTGTGTCAGTGGGTCTGTGGATACGATATCTCACGAACGAATGGAGCGATTCGAATGAAATTTGGTACAAAAATCACAATCCATGAATAGTGGAAGCCTATTGTTTTTATACGCAATCGAATGTTCAGAACCCCCCTAAATTTTCGAATGAAATTTTGAAAAATTCGTCAAAAAATCAAAACCAATAATAAAGTTACGTAAATAGACATTTCTTATGTAATTTTTCATTAGAAAACGATTGACATAAATTTTAGAACGCTAACATGAACCTTCTCGAGATATTGCACATTTTTCAAAAAAATTATCAAAAAGTCATATAAAATAGAAAAAAAAATTTCCTATTGAGAAACATGTTCACTTTTCATATATAATATCATGCGATAAATTGGGTGACATCATTCTCGTGGATCTAGCTCGTTCCATTCATGAAAAAAGATACTTTGAGTAATACTTTTGCATTTGAACGCCAATTTATCTGCTGTAAGAATAACTTATTTCTTCGTCCATAACGCTTGGCGAGATTTTGGCTACTGGGACTTTTGTACGGTAGCTTGCATTTTTTAAAACAAATGTAAAAATAATAATAATAATTGGTCATCGTAGACAATTAGCAGCGCGAAATGCAGTAATGCAATACATTTATAAAAATAGAAAACCACTGTAACGGTTCTCGATCCATACCGGAATGACTCAGAACTATCACCAAAAATGAGTCGTTGATCGTTCGGCAATCATTAGCTAAGTATTGACTTTTTGTGTCCCAAGCCCTTCGTTTTGCAATAGCTTAGACCAGGCAGATTTTTTTTTTCTCCTTTCTAATCATACCATGTGTTCCAAAATAGCCGGCATTGATCCAATTGTTGCCACGTGCGATACGGAAATTCCCGCGGGATTTAACAATTGATTTGGGTACATTTATAAAATCTTTTTACGTTTCACTTTTTTTCGATTTCGAGATTGTAATGCCAATATATGTTTTGAGATCGTCTGAAGACATTGACTATTTGGAGTGATGCCTGTGGCCGATTTCTTGTGTACATGATAAATGCTACAAATATTATCGGATTTTCACGAAACTTTACATCCGGCTTTGTAAATTAAAAAAATCAAGAACTAAATACGATTTTTTTTTAAATTCGAACGAAAACTTGGAAATGGATTCGAAGTTATATATATATATATATATATATTTTAACATGGCAGCAGAGGACAAAATGTGGTCTAATTATGCAAAAAAGGGATTATTTATGGCTCATTAATTACGAGACTTAATAGTTTCAATCACTGTTGTCAAAAATATGTTTGTGTTCGTGACGTCATTGGTCCTCCTCGGTGGCAAGGTACCCCCCCCCCCCCCTCACACACGGGTTATTATTCAGTCGAAATACTTTATTTTAATTGTGTTAATTTTTATTATGTACCCTAACGTGTTTGCCTGCTATATTAATGTCCCTGGGTATGAATTGGAATTTACATTACGAGGGAATAGTGTTGCATGCCTCGCAAGATATATGAAAAATCTACAAGATGCGCACTAACTTAATGCATAAAATAATTCAAACACTATTACTTGTTGAAGCAATCACAATTTCCTCCGCATAGCATTCTGCGGCCATTGAAATAATAAACTTGTACAAAATATTAATTTGCCTTTAAATTTTTTGTTTCTAAATTTTAGCTCACTTTATTTGTTTTTGATTTTTGCTTTCTCATATTATTGCGTAGAAAAATGATTGTTTTTCCGAAAAGTTTTGAATTTGAGAATTTGAGGGATAAGAACAGACGAACCCGTACCAAACACTTTTGGAAAGACGCCCGTGTTGTTGTTGTTGAGACCCAGACCGTCCGACCTACCTGAAAGACGCCCGTGTATAATAATTCAACGAAGACATGTACAAGTATGAAATTTTAGATACATTTTGTGAAAAAGTAGAATTATATAAAATATTTAGCCATTCTTATACGATTAGAACACGAATTAGCATTTAAAGACATTATTTCCTAATTGAAACTATAATAATTCTTGAATAAATGGTGGTAGTATATAGTTTAAGTGAGAAAATAATAATTTAAACTATCGAGAATATAATAGAAAAATCGATTGAGAGGAATATTCAGGTAGCGCTGGTATAAGACAAGTCTGACTGCACTGTGCATATTCCTATGGCGAAAAGCTGGTAATCATTAAATATTATTTATTTACACGGTTAATTTCGCAGAAATAAATTATCGGTGCAATGCAAGTTATAGTTCAAGAAATAAAGAATATTCTTCTGTAGTCAAATTTATTCCCCCTTCCAATATATTTTTATCTTCACACTCTGCAGTCACTTTTATTCGGTTGTGTGTAATCCCTTTATTGTAGATAGATCTAACGTGTACTTTCATGTACCTGTATCCTATCATTTATTAATATTCAATAATGTTAACAAATGGATACAGTTTTTTCAAATAAATATTGATTTGAATATTAAAGCTATAAGTTCAGAAATATAAATAAGCTTTGATAATTATTTATATATATATATATATATATATATGCAAATATAAATGAGTAAATCCAATGTTAGAATGTAGTAGTAACTCATAATACACAATTCCAAAATTTTCTACAAAATACAAAGAAATAAATCAAATTAAAACATAAAGAGGAAATTATAAAGCGTAATGCAGGTCATAAAGACAATCAACAAATTTCAGAGGAATGAAATAGGAAAACAAAAAAATCAAGCAAAAAAGCTTGCACATGGAAGAGCTTTAGACTTAAGATAAGTTCATTTCGAAAAAATTCTCGTCAAGTCCATATATCCCTTCGAAATGAACACAAAAATGCTTGTTTCTGAAACACAAGATATATTTTATCTATAAACTTGTGTTATATGGACGACAAGCATATAGATTGGAAAAGTAAAGGAAACATAAATACCTTAAAATACACTTCATTAGTACAACCATGACGAGCAAAATATGACTAGACCAATGTTGCCATATGCAGAAATAAAAAGATGTGATTTGCTGTTGCCAAAGAGAGTAATAAAACCTGTACTGCGTAAAAGCAATAAAATGAGATATTCAACAGTTAAAGCTTCAAGATAAAAATATGAAAATATAATATCAAGAGAATGAAGAAGTATGGCTAAAATAAGATACTAAGGAGAGATTATGAGAATTTTAGGCTAATCCAAACTTATTAACTATACCATTTACTAAATATGCAGGATATTTATACGTTTTACTGGTAATTTTGAGGTTATTAATGTGCAAAGCATGAAATTTTTTATCTGATAATCTATAAATTCTAAAAAGTTGATAAGTATAATATTTATGTATATATATATAATAAACTCCTAAAAAGGACAAGTATCAAATACCCATGTTATTGAATAGATGATGTTAATGTTCTACTAGCATGGGGCAGGTTTTTTAGTGTGAAAATTATGGTGAATTATTTAAATGTTCGGTTTTATTCACTTTTTAAAATGGGAAATTGCTATTTGGTTTTTTATTGAAGTATACAAAATAACCACCTTGTAAGTGATTTCATACATTAGTTGTTATATGGCTTAATTTCGTATTGTATTTATGACTTTTTGACAAAGTGATATTTGGTTTTTATTTGATGCATATATAAATAACCACCTAGTTAATAATTTCATACATTAATTGATTTATGGTTCGAGTCAATATGGTTTTCATGGCTATTACAGTCAGGTTTGGGGAAACATATTGTATATGCCCATTTCTTTTATAGTGTTTTAGTATGGATTTGAAAATTTATAAAATATATAAAAAACAACCACTTCGTTAATGATTCCGTACAATAGTTTTAATAAGCTGAAGTGGGATTTTATCCCCCTTTTTCGTGTCTTTTAGAAAGTCTATGTGTTGTTAAAAGTGTTTTATAGGGTCTTTTTATATAAGCGACTTGGTTTTTAATGTGTATATGTTTTTTGAGGTATTGGTGAGTGCTGATAATGGATTGAAGGTATCGGTTACCGGGAACCTTTCGCCATGACAGTAAAAGCTTTAACCGGAGGGTTGGGGGTCGCTACTCCCCCAGGCTGTCACCTTATGATTACTCTTAACATCTTTATGGGTAACTGATACTGGTCCTTTTTAGGAGTTTATTTTATTATACACAAGTATATAGTAGCATGGCGCTTTACCTGCTGTATATATTATGATCTTTTAATATTTTATATTGAAGTGAATTTGCTTTTTTAAGTCACTTTATGTTTTATATATATATATAATAACGAACTATTGCCATATTGCCATATCCAAAACCAGCATTTGTTTGGGTCAATTTAGGTTGGACGCCCAGACCTAAAGAAGTATCTAATGTAAATTAACCTCCAAATTAAGCCTAGTACTGTTCATATAGTTTTCGGCACGGTGGCCGTATTTTAACTGTTGTAGTTATTTTATTGTTTTAATATTCTGTCATTAATTACTTGGTATTAGTTATTAATCCATTTCTCTCATATATCGATTGGAAAAGCCTTCTGTGGTTCAAAAAGTCTGAGAACTGCTGTTCCAGAGAAATGATTTTGTTGAGCTGTTCTGGATGTCGAAGAATTTGAACGTATCTTCGTTCGTTTTTACACATTTCTTTTTCTGCCTTACGCAATCCGTCAAATTTTAACAGTTACGGTTGAGATCAAGATCAAGTGACACTAGCGCCGAAAGTTACGCGACATCACATTCCAGCTGGCAGCTCAAACTCGATTACTGCATCGTACCTGTTGCTGGTTGCATAAAAAATTAATGCCGAGGCGTCGGTGGCCGTCGCCAAATTCCTTTCCATCCAGAATTTCGTGATACGCCTTCCATTAATAAATGGCGTGAGATTAATCAACATGGGATTGATGGGTTGTCCGGGAGAGTATTTCATAATCAGTATTATAACAGTAGAGCAGAAAGGAGGGGGGGGGGATAGAGGTATTCTGCTGTATACTTGTAGAAATTGATTTTTAGGAATTTTTATTCATAAAATATAACAAGAGAGATTGGGAGTGGCGTGAGTCCGATGGGGCCGAAGTGGTTTTTCGCGAATAACATCTTTGTGGATAGTTTGTCTTCTTAAGATTCTTTCAAAAACAGTTTAAAAAAATCTGATGTGGGCAACACATGACTTTCCTTATATAATGTAATGAATTTACTACTTTTACAGTAAAAAAATAGGTTTTTCTTATAGTAGATACTAATATTCTTTCCAAGATATTGAACTTTCGACAATGAGTCGTCATTTTCATTGTTTTAGCGTCATTTTTATCCATTTGGCGAGATTTTCGTTAATTTGGCAACATTTCAAAAAGTCGCCAAGTTGGCGACATTCCGCCAAATTCGTCGCCAAAATCTCGCCAAGCGTTATGGACGGAGAAATAAGTTTTTGTTACAGCAGATAAATGACTATTGGCGTTCAAATACAAAAGTATTACTGAAAGTATCTTTTTTCATGAATGGAACGAGCTAGATCCACGAGAATGATGTCACCCAATTTATGGCATGGTATTACATATGAAAAGTGAACATGTTTCCCAATAGGAAATATGTTTTTTATTTTATATGACTTTTTGATAATTTTTTTGAAAAATGTTCATTATCTCGAGAACGGTTCATGTTAGCGTTCTAAAATTTATGTTAATCGTTTTCTAATAAAAAATTACATAAGAAATGTCTATTTTCGTAACTTTATTAGCCGTTTTGATTTTTTGACAATTTTTTCAAAATTTCATTCCAAAATTTAGGGGGGTTTTGAACATTCGATTGCGTATAAAAGCAATAGGCTTCCAGTGTTTATGGATTGTGATTTTTGTACCAAATTTGGTTCGAATCGGTCCATTCGTTCGTCAGTTATCGTCTCCACAGTCTCACTGACACTGACACACACACACACACACACACACACGCGCGCACACGCACACACAGACATCACTTCAAAAATGTTTGATTCGTGATCAGGGATGCTTGAAACGTGCTCTCCCTTCGAAAACTCGAATTCGAATTTTCGACCCCGTCACAATACTTTCCTTATACATTATGTATATAAGGAAAGTAATATAAAATTTTCGAAATTAGAACCACCTTTGCAAAATAGCTCAAAATATTAAAATATCGAAATTATAGCCACTTAATTTCTAAAATTAAGAATTCGATTCCATACACAATTATATATCTTTGTATGTCTTTTAGAGGGCTACACATTGCTTTTTATAGTTCATAACTAGCACTTTAAATTTTTGAGGTATAAGTATTATAAACATGAAAAACTGAAAATTTTCTTGATGAGACGATTCCTCAAAAAATGGATGTTGCTCAAAAAATCCATACGTTGATATAGAAACTGGATTTCCTACTCAGTATATTTGTCGCTTACTATTCATATCTATTTTTGTAGGAGATATTTCGTGTGAAAATAAGCAAAGTGACGTAAAAACTTGCTCGGACAAAAACTTTTTAGCTTCTCAAGGAAAAAAAAAGGTTAAAATATTAAAATCATATTTATATATTCATAAACTGTATCCCATTTCCAATAAAATAAGTAAAAGTTGTTTTCATTTATTTATATTCATTAGGTTTTAATATAGTGTCCAAGTATTTACATTTTTCGTAACGCTCCGATTTTAGCAAAAGATACCCCAAGCATCGATGGTTAGTTGCATCAAAAATGTGCAAGTTACATTATTATAGCTTTAGATTTTTTTTTCTGTAATATCGTTACAACTTATTCTCAAGAATCGTCGGTGTATATTCGCAGGTCACAAGAAGGGTTACTTAATGTGTGCTTAAATTTCTACCAGCCAATTTGGCTGGTACAACAAATTTTTACTAGACATATCTGAAACTTAAAGATAGAGAGATATGGGTTGTTAGGAAAATTTTGAACTTATTCTTAAATATTACATTTAAGCTAGAATACTATGTCTAGTGACTTTTAGAGGTATTTGTTTTCGTATTAAAGCTACAATCATATATAGTATATTAAATAATATGATTAAAAAAAAAGGGTTTAAAATTAGAAATATATAAAAATATTCTATGCACAAAATTTTCTAATACGCATATATTGCAGTCAGCTGCTGCAATTTAATATTTTCATTGAGTACCTGCGCTTTTGAAAATTTATAAAATAATTATATTTTATCTATAACAATAGAAAAAATATTTTTTGTAAATCATTGATTTAAAACAATGCACAAAAGAAATAATAAATTAAAAATATACAAAATTTGCTAAACCCTTCCTGAATCATAAATAATTTACTGTTTATGATATGTATAGGAAATGAATTATTAAATATATAACTTTCACACGCTTTCTTTCTTTAAGGAAGGATTAGTTTCATTTTCACAAGCAGCAAATTTATTTGTGGTATAAAATATTATAAGGTAAATAAAAATTACTTTTAAATTAAAAAAAAATCTGATGTGGGCAGCACATGACTTTCCTTATATAATGCAATGAATTTACTACTTTCACAGTAAAAAAAATAGATTATTTTTATAGTAGTTATTTATATTCTTTCCAAGATACTGAATTTTCGTCAATGAGTCGTCATTTTCCATGTCGTCATCATCAATGAGTCGTTATTGATTTAGCGTCATTTTTATCCATTTGGCGAGTTTCTCGTTAATTTAGCAACATTTAAAAAAGTAGCCAAGTTGGCGATATTCCACCAGATTCGTCGCCAAAATCTCACCAAGCGTTATGGACGAAGAAATAAGTTATTCTTACAGCAGATAAATGACTATTGACGTTCAAATACAAAAGTATTACTCAAAGTACCCTTTTTCATGAATGGAACGAGCTAGATACACGAGAATGATATCACCAAATGTATCGCATGGTATTACACATGAAAAGTGAACATGTTTCTCAATAGGAAATATATTTTTTTTATATGACTTTTTGATAATTTATTTTAAAAATGTGCAATATCTTGAGAACGGTTCATGTTAGCGTTTTAAAGTTTATGTCAATCATTTTCTAATGAAAAATTACATAAGAAATGTCTATTTGCGTAAGTTTATTAGCGGTTTTGATTTTTTGACGATTTTTTCAAAATTTCACTCGAAAATTTAGGGGGGTTCTGAACATTCGATTGCGTATAAAAACAATAGGCTTCAGTGTTTACGGATTGTGATTTTTTTACCAAATTTCGTCCAAATCGGCCTATTCGTTCGTCAGTTATCCTCCACACACACACACACACACACACACACACACACACACACTTTCCTTATACATTATGTATATAAGGAAAGTAATAAGTAATTAAATATTGTATTAGCAATGTTTAAAAATGCCTGTTGACCAGGGTTGGGAAAAAGGGGGTGGGTATTTTTTTTTTACCCGAAATCCATGGTTTAATAAAAAAAGTATGGTTTAGACCAATGGGGCTTTAATCAGCCAACCTTGCTGCTGATAAATGAAAAGGACATCTGAAAGACTCCTATTTACGCCCTACAGTACGTAAATTAATCCAGAATGAATCCTGAATCTTCCACATCTCTACTTATAGGTCTAATAAAATGGGAATCAAAACGAAAAAATGAATAGGGATCATATACGGTTTCACCGTCCTCATCTTGGATAACCAAGCATGATATCAATTTGTTTTCTGTTTGGAAATGTGGACTTCGTTTGGCCTAAGAAAGTAATTCTTTGTCATGCATCAAAAAGGATTTTAAATTTCCTTACGCATAAGAAAGTAATCCCCGTTTAGTAAAACATAATAAACATTTATAATGCATAACATAATACATTATAATACATTACGAATGCATAACAAACATTTTAATTTGGGAGACGAATGTCACCCAACATTTTGCATTTCAGCTGAGCACTCCAATCCAATTACTCTGAACCTGTTACTTGGCATTAAAAATGAATGCGGAGTCTGCGTCTGCCGCCTAAAACCATTCTATCGTAGGCATCTTTTAATATTTCATTAATAATGTCGCAAAACATCAACGCGGGGTGTCGTGAACATTTAATAATCACTATTTTAACACAAGTTTTTGAAGGAGAAAAATTAAAACACCCTCTCTTCTAATGCATGTTATGTTTCAAAAATTCTTTAGCTGATGAGATTTCTACTTTTACAGGAAAAACTAGTAAAGTGCTCATGCCTGATTGAACAGAACTGGCTGCAGCTCCCCTAGCGGGGAATTTAAAGAGCTAGGATAATAACTCGACAGTGAAGCGAGATAAACGAAAAAATCCAATTACGATGGGGAACATCATTGTTTAGGATAATAACTCGACAGTGAAGCGAGATAAACGAAAAAAAATCCAATTACGATGGGGAACATCATTGTCTAGGATAATAACTCGCCAATGAAGCGAGATAAACGAAAAAAAAAATCCAATTACGATGGGGAACATCATTGTCTAATGCATGTTATGTTTCAAAAATTCTTTAGCTGAGGAGATTTCTATTTATTCAAGATTCCTAGGAAGATAAGCATCTCTATAAATTTGTAAGGAACGGTCCATGAGTGTAGTTTATCTACAGTAAAGTGATCATGTCTGATCGAACATAATTAACTGCAGCGGTAGCTGAGAATTTAAAGAAATAGGATAGTAACTCGACAACAAAGCGAGAAAGAAAAAAAAAATACGAAGAGGAACAACATTGTCTAATGCATATTATATTTCAAAAATACTTTAGTTGATGAGATTTTTATTTATACAGGAAGATAAACACCTTAATAATTTTGTAAGGAACGGTCCATGAGTGTAGTTGGGTTTATCTATAGTAAAGTGATCATGTTTGATGAAACAGAATTGATTGCAGCGCTCCCTAGTGGAGAATTAAAAAAATTAGGATAAATACTCGACAACAAAGCGAGATAGAAGAAAAAAGCCAATTACAAAAGGAAACAAGATTGTCTAATACTGTTTTTTTTTTAAACCTTTTTTCTTTGTTCGCGGAACCTTTTTGAAATTTAATTTGATGGTTGAATCTCCAAATGATGAAAATTTCGATGTGGTTCAAATTGTGTATTCTAAATTTTAGTATTTCTTTATTTTTAAGAAAATACATTCAAAATTATCACGTCGGGAAATTCTTGGAATAGTGCAGATGAATTCCAGGGTTCCCAAGGACACACTTTGAAAAATCGCTGTTTTAATGAGTAGGAATCGACACGAGGAACGCAAGGAACGTGTATATGGAGGGCAATATATATTTGTCAAATTGTAGTATTATCAGGGACGGTGACACCTTCAATGCTTGTTCAAAGTGCGACGATCTTATTCTATCTCGAATTATAGATAAATTATTTGTGGGCTCCTTGATGCCGATTAGATTTTAGAACGATTCGGAAAAAAGAACTTTCTTTTCTTGCGAAATGGCCTGAAAATTCGTCAAAATCTAAACTAAAAGAATACGTATGCTCAAATGTATCCATTAAATGCTTGTTCTATACGTAATTTTTAAGGATGAAAGGAATAAGACCAACCCCATTACACTAGGACCACTCGTTCTCGAGATATTTTAGTTTTTCCGTATTTTCTCCACGCCACCTTTGAAAATAAGTCCAGATATCAAAATGAGAACGAAAAATGAATTAAATTTAATTAAAATAAAGATAACGTGGATATAAGTCTGCAGGGAAAGTCATGTGTTGCCCACATCAGATTGTTTACCCTGTTAATACAAATTCACCAAATTTCACAAAATTTTGTAGATAAATCACATGTGGGATACCCTGGTACTGTTAGATTTTGGTACAATTCGGAAAAGAACAACCTGCCTTTTTTTACGAAATGACCCGCAAAAATCGCCAATATCTAAAAAAAGACTACGTATGTTGAAATGTATCAATTAAATGCTTATTTTATACGTAATTTTTGACGATGAAAAGAATAAGACCAACCCCATTACTCTAGGACTAGCCGTTCTCGATATATTTTAGTTTTTTCGTATTTTTTGCTACGCCGCCTTTGAAAATACGCTCCGTTACTAAATGAAAACGGAAATTGAATTAAAAACTCAAATTCAGTATAATTTCAAACGGTTGCGTGTTATTTTGTGCAATTAAACTCAATTTAAATTATTATTAAAGAAATAAATATAAAATGAATTTAAGTCTGTAGAGAAAGTAATGTGCTGCCCACATCATTTATAAATTCTCCGCTAGAGACGCGGCTATCTCTTTAATTCAATGGGGTATGGTTACTGTACTATAGATAGGTTTAATGTGTACATCCATGGAACTTTTCTTACAAAGTTATTGTGGTGCTGTAGGGCTTTTTTAATCCCGTATAATTATAAAATTAATTTACACTCAGGAAGGAATACAGCAGGGGAATCACAATTTTTTTGCTATAAGAGAGTACGATCATAAGGTTAAATTATTGCAAGGAGCAATTACAAATTATTAGTTTCCATACAATACATGCTAATGTATCGGAAAAGAATTGGAATAGTGTCGAAAATCGGAACTGGAGGTTTCGACGGATTTACACGTTTCGAGAACTTCAGAGGCAGAAAAAGCTATTTATAGTGTGTGTGTGTTTGTCTGTACAATGCATCCTCTCTAGCTGAAAGACTACCCGACCGATTTTTACAAAATTTGGTAAATAGGTCACTTGTGAATTATCCTGGAGCTAATTAAATTTTGGTATGATTTGAAAGAAAAAAGAACCTGCCTATTTTGCGAAATGGCCCGCAAAAAGATGTATCCACTCTAGCTGAAAAACTAATTAATCAAATGTTATAATTTTTTGTAAAAAAAAAAAGAAGCCACCCGTGGGTTAACTTGTTTCTGATTAGATTTTGGTACGATTCGGAAAGAAGGAAAGAAAGAACTTGCCTTTTTTCTTCGAAATGGTCCACAGAAATTGCTAAAATCTGAAATAAAAGACTACGTATGCTCAAATGTATCCATTAAATGCTTGATTTATGCGTAATTTTTGACGATGAAAAAAATAAGACCAACCCACCCCAGTATTCTAAGACCAACCGTTCTCAAGATATATTAGTTTTTTTTATTATTATTTTTGCTGCCTTTGAAAATGCGTCCAGTCGCCAAATGAAATCGAAAATTAAAATTAAAGTGCAAATTCAGTGTCATTTAAAATAATTATCCGTGTTATTTTGTGCTATATACAGGGTAACTTACTTAAAGTTCATTTTATTTGGACCTTGCATGCTTCATAATCACACATTAGCATTAAACTTAATTGAATGGATTATAAAAGAAAGAAAGAGGAAATGAATTTGAGGGTGTAGAGAAAATTATGTGCTGCTCACATTACATTCTTACCCCCAGGGATTAACTAATGAAATTTTTATAGACAAGCAGGTTGTTTGATAAACCTTGCATTTATGAGCTTATTCTCTACACAGCTGATGGTAGAGTAACCCACAACAGAGTAACCCACAAGTCACATACCAAACTTTGTGAAATTTGGTCCATTAGTTTTTAAGTTAGAGTGGATATATACGTTGCATAGACAGGCACTCAAACGTTACGTTAAAAATAGTTTTTTTCGTATTCTAGCGATCTCAAAACGTGTAGATCTGCCGAAAATTCGAGTTGCGATTTTCGACACGATTCCAATACTTTCCCTATATATTACCGTGTATATCTCTGTATTGCAGGGAAAGTAAAAATCTGATGTGGGCAGCACATGACTTTCCCTGCAGACTTATATTAACGTTCTCTTTATTTCAATTAAATTTATTTCACTTTTAATTCAATTTTCGTTCTCATTCGGTAACCTGGCTTATTTTCAAAGGTGGCGTAGGGAAAGTACGAAAAATTAAAATATCTCGAGAACGGCTAGTCCTAGTGTAATGGAGTTGGTCTTATTCTTTTCGTCTTTAAAAATTACGTATTAAATCAGCATTTAATGGATATATTTGAGTATACCCAGTTCTTTAGTTTCGATTTGGACGATTTTTGCGGGCCATTTTGCAAAAAAAGGCAGGTCATTTTTTCCGAATCGTACCAAAATCTAATCAGCACCAGAGTAACCGATAAGTGACTCATCTACCGAATTTTGTGAAATTCGGTCCATTAGTTTTTCAGCTAGAGTGGATACAAGCTTTTGCGGGCCATTTCACAAAAAAGGCGGGTTCTTTTATTCCGAATCGTATCCAAAACTAATCAGCACCAGCCCCGGCCACAAGTGACTCACCTACAAAATTTTGTGAAATTCGGTCCATTAGTCTTTTGGTTAGAGTGGATACAAAATCTGCACAGACAGACACACAGACAGACAGACAGACAGACACACAGACACACAGACAGACAGACAGACACACACACAGACGTCACGCTAAAAATGGTTTTTTCGTATTCTAGAGGTCTCGAAACGTGTAGATCCGTCGAAAACTCGAGTTGCGATTTTCGGCATGATTCCAATACTTTCCCTATACATTACCATGTATTGCAGGGAAAGTAAAAATCTGATGTGAGCAGCACATGACTTTCCCTGCAGACTTATATTAACGTTCTCTTTATTTTAATTAAATTCATTTCACTTTTAATTCTATTTTCGTTCTCATTCGATAACCGGACTTTTTTTCAAAGGTGGCGTAGGGAAAGTACGAAAAACTAAAATATCTCGAGAACGGCTAGTCCTAGTGTAATGGGGTTGGTCTTATTCTTTTCATCGTTAAAAATTACGTATTAAATCAGCATTTAATGGATATATTTGAGTATGCCCAGTTTTTTATTTTAGATTTTGGCAATTTTTGCGGGCCATTTTGCAAAAAAAGGCAGGTTATTTTTTTCTGAATCGTACCAAAATCTAATCAGCACCAGGGTGACCTATACGTAACTCATCTACCGAATTTTGTGAAATTCGGTCCATTAGTTTTTCAGTTAGAGTGGATACAAGCTTTTGCGGGCCATTTCACAAAAAAGGCGGGTTCTTTTATTCCGAATCGTACCCAAAACTAATCAGCATTAGCCCCGCCCACAAGCGACTTACCTACAAAATTTTGTGAAATTCGGACCATTAGTTTTTTAATTAGAGTGGATACAAAATCTGCACAGACAGACACACAGACAGACAGACAGACAGACAGACAGACACACACACAGACGTCACGCTAAAAATGGTTTTTTCGTATTCTAGAGGTCTCGAAACGTGTAGATCCGTCGAAAACTCCAATTGTGATTTTCGGTATGATTCCAATACTTTCCCTATACATTACCATGTATTGCAGGGAAAGTAAAAATGGAAGAAAGTTTCCTGATCGGAATATCAGAAGGTTATGGATATATAACTGCAAACTAAAATGAAATAAATGTTACATAAAAAGATTCGATTTTTCAGGTACGCCCTGATTACACATTCTGCAGCAATCTATTATTAGATCCGGGTAATTCGGGGTTGGATTTCTACCGGGACAGTGGAAGAACGGAAAGAAACGGGAACTGGAAAATATGTACACCTTGACCTCTTTTCCCATATATGGCGAAGGGGAAAAATTTTCCAGTAGTTTGCACTCTGATCGTCACACTTGGACGGGGATTTTTTTTTTTACTATCTTTATTGTAATTTCTGAACTATAATATTTGAAAGAACCACTTTTTAAGTACTACTTTAAGAAGTTTTCTGAACTATGATATATGTAATTTCTGAATTATAATATTTGAAAGAACCACTTTAAGTACTACTTTAAGCAATTTTCTGAACTATGCTATCTGTAATTTCTGAACTATGATATTTGTAAGAACCACTTTTTAAGTACTACTTTAAGTAGTTTTCTGAACTATGATATATGTAATGAACTATGCTATATGTAATTTCTGAATTATGATATTTGTAAGACCCACTTTTTAAATACTACTTTAAGCAGTTTTAAGATTCTTAAAACTGAAATTGGAATTAACCAGATTTCAAGACCGTTTAAGAACCACAAGCACTCTCTGTAGCCAGAAAGACAAAGTTGCTCCCATTCGAATAATTAACGAGAGGCGTAACTTGCTGTAATGGAACATTTTCGATAAAAGAGATGAACATGTAATGGCAGAATTCTACACTCAATATTTCAAAACTTTTTCAAATCAAAAGTATCTTTTTCCCGGTCGTTCCTTATAATTCCTCTATACCCTTTGGGTGAGCTTGACGACCAGGGCAATAAATGAAATCAATCAATCAAAAGTATCTAAATTGAAGCTATCCTAAGGTCTACATGGAGGATGTCTACTGATGGCCTGTTGGACCTTCCTTGTACTGGGAGGTCTTCTTCCGGCTGTACACCCAATTTCTCCAAGCCTTCTTTCAAGCTTTGCGGTCTGAGTTTACAACTACAATTCACATTTCATACAGCCCATGACCATTAGACCCCGATATGAGACCTACTAATTACTAGTCGTGGGTGTGAATTTATTAAGATTTTTACATTGAAATAAATTTTACATTGACAAACATATACAATACTGTAGCGAAAGCGCAATATTCGAAGACCAGGTGAAGAAAACACAGTGCATGACGTCAGCATGACGTGACCCAGGGTTTCCAGGATTGCCCAGTTAGAAGACGGGTTTCCATGTTTGGCAACTTATCGCGAATTTGGCGACTTCCGGAATGTTCCAGAAACTTCTCGATAGAACGATTATTGAGATATAGAGATTTCCAGAAGTTTCTATGGAGAGACTATAAAAAGGACTCACCCCTCCGTTACAGTTGACAATATACGAGCTTAGTGAACTGTGACTTTTGTTACTGTTTTGAGAATAGTAGCTGTTGTTTTGTGAAATTATTTTCGCCAGTATTTTAAGAATATTATCGCTTATTCTGTGGAATTAGTGGAGAATTTAAGTGCTGTTGGATTGTATATTGTTCCTGTTTACTTTGTGCTTGTGAATAAACGTCAGTTATCCAGAAACTTGGACTCGTTCTTATATCCTGTGTATATACCCATGATTCTGGAGGATACTTTTCGTAACAATACATAATAATGATCAATTTCATAATATGCATTATAAAAAAAAATTATACAAAAAAAAATCTGATGTGGGCAACACATGAATTTCCTTATATAATGCAAGGAATTTACTACTTTTACAGTTAAAAAAAAATGTTATTCTTAAAATAGATACTGATATTCTTTCCAAGATATTGAATTTTCTTTAATTAGTTGTCATTTTCATTGATTTAGCGTCATTTTTATCAATTTAGCGAGATTTTTGTTAATTTGGCAACAATTAAAAATGTCGCCAAGTTGGCGACATTCCGCCAAATTCGTCGCCAAAATCTCTCCAAGCGTTATAGACGGAGAAATAAGTTATTCTTACAGCAGATAAATGACTATTGGAGTTCAAATACAAAAGTATTACTCAAAGTATATTTTTTCATGAATGGAACGAGCTGTATCCACGAGAATGATGTCATCAAATTTATCGTATGGTATTACATATGAAAAGTGAACATGTTTCTCAATAGGAAATATTTTTTTTTTATTTTATATGACTTTTTGATAATTTTCTTGAAAAATGTGCAATATCTCGAGAACGGTTCATGTTACCGTTCTAAAATTTAAGTCAATCGTTTTCTAATGAAAAATTATGTAAGAAATATCTATTTGCGTAACTTTTTTAGCGGTTTTTATTTTTTGACGATTTTTTCAAAATTTCACTCGAAAATTTATGGGGGTTCTGAACATTCGATTGCGTATAAAAACAATAGGCTTCTAGTGTTTACGGATTGTGAATTTTTGTACCAAATTTCGTTCGAATCGGTCCATTCGTTCGTCAGTTATCGTCTCCACACACACGCACGCACGCACGCACACACACACACACGCACACACACACACACGCACGCACACACACACACACGCGCACACACACACACACACACTACTTCAAAAATGTTTGATTCTTGATCAGGGATGCTTGAAATGTGCTCTTCCGTCGTAAACTCGAATTCGAATTTTCGACCCCATCACAATACTTTCCTTATAAATTATGTATATAAGGAAAGTAGTAATAATGGTGAAACATAATATAATTTCTGGCATGGAAGTCCTACTTGGAAGTCCATTTAAAGTTCTTCAGAACAATAATACCACATACTCTAAATACGTAACAATATAAGAAACAATATAAAACTTATTTTTTAAAAATTACTAATAATTTTTAATGAGATTTGTATGTTCATAAATTAAATTACTATTAAAACTTAAATTGCGGAGTAAAAATTACTTTCATTTTCCTTAACAAAGTCGTATAAATTTCTTATTTTATTAACATTAATTTTTTTTATATGTTCTTAATCCATTTACTCCTATTACTAATTGATAGCTTATTGAAGTGAAATTTTTTGATTAGTGGGCAATCAGGATGTAATGAGTTGAATTACCCAGCCTTCTACATATGCAATTATCTAAAAGGCTTTTGTTGATGAAGAGAAATTCAGGAAAAGAACCGTAGTTTGATATGTATTCAGCAACCACAACAAATCAAAGTATGGAGGATGGTAAGACAACTCAGTTGTTAAGGCATGGAGATCGCCCACCGTGGACCCAGGTACGATCCCCGACACCACCTAGAACTAAATCCATCCGAGAGGTGATGAGTTAGGGGAAGGATAGTACGGTCCCTGTGGTCCCCCCCCCCCCACTGGGTTCCGGTCTAAATTGAGTGCCCCAACCCGGTCATCCAAATAGTTACTTTACATCATCCAAATAGTTACTTTACACTTGTAGAAAAAAAAATCAAAAGTATGTGCGTTCGGGCAAAGGTTGAAGATAAAGGTTGAAGATAATGGTTGAAGACGGACACCATCAATTAGTTAAAAGTTTATTTATTACTTCCTCTACAGTCCATAATTTATGCAAAGCGGGAGAGTGATGGGGTCAGTTTTCGTATGGATCTAAGCATTTAGAGCATAGCTGAATAAGAATCGAACACTTTTACAACGATGTTTGTGTACCTGTCTGTCTTACGGCCGTAACACCTCCCCCCCAGGTTGCCCTCACCATGGTTATCAATCTGTACCTGTCTGTCTGTGTATGTAAGCAGTGTATCTCTCAAACAAATCCAGCGATTTAAAAAAACATGGAACTTTTATTTTAATCGATAATCGTAGGAGGTCAAATCCATACGTAGATAGTCTTAACTTCAAAATCTTCATAGTAAATCATTTACAGCTACTGGTTACACGTCGGCTTGAACAGAAGATAATTCAATTATGCAAGAGGTACTTGAGGAAAGAAACAGACAGATTAACTGAAAAAGAAAGCCTGGCAATTAAATCGTAATCTTTCAATTACAAATCCTATTAGTTTCAGGACAGTGTTTAAAGGAATAATTAAAAAGAAGCCCAGAAGAAATCTGGCTGTTCCAGCCAATGAACATACATACATTTTGCGTACCGTTCCAACGTAGCTTTACGTCACTGTTATGTTCAAGACTAAATCGGTCAATTCATATGCAGTGAAATCCGATTAAAATTGAACCTGTTAAAAATCATTCTTCATTATAGAAGTTTGCAAAATTGCAACAAATAGCAAGATATTTTTTCTGTGATTGCTGCATTGAACAGTAAGCCAGTCATGTGCAGCTTTTGGAAAGCCATAAAAGGATATATTATTGGAGTTTTATTAACACTTTTCAACGTAGTTGAAAAGTGTTTATGACTTTGTTCATTCATTCATTCTGTCTGTCTGTCTCTCTCTCTCTCTGTGTGTCCGTTAGCACGATAACTGCCGTAAAAATGACTTTATCAAAATGAAATTTTAGTATATTGTTCAGACGGTCTGTGGGACCTATGGGAATATAAATAAATAATATCACCCAATTAGTTTTGGATTGAACCCGGGTTGAAAAAATGAAATACATTGAGTCCTATGGGATCTAATTATTCAAACATTTTTTAAGCGAATTTAAAATTCACAAATTGCTTCGAGAGTTTTAGGAAATATTCAAATTATCCCATAAAAAATATAAAAAAAATTTCAGCAATATATATTCAGTAGTTCTTTAAATAAAAATTAAAATAATAATTACACCCTTTATATGAAGAGATCACGTGACCCACTTCAAAATAAAATATGGCATCCATCTTGTGTCAAGATCGTGATTTTTAAAGTTCTTTTAAATGCATATTTAGTGTTGCATCCGTCCTAAAACCGCTTTATTTTTGCTTAAATTCTGTGCATTTACATACTGAAACAACGCAATTACAATATATTTGAGTTTAAATGATTATAAAACTTTGATTATTTCTACAACGAAGCCTAATTTTCTCTTATGGAAAATGTAAACACCAAAAGATGTAGAATGAGGTGTATAAGAATTGCTACATTTCTTTAACGCAAAATTATTTAGCTCATGGAGTCTGCAATATAGCTGATATGAATGAAACATTCATTGATTTTACACAGAAAACAAAAATATTTTTTCGATGAAGTTTTAAGCATAGAGTTAAATTACTTGTACCTCCATGGTTTTAAGTTTTTAAATAAAATAAATTATTATAGTATTGTGGTGAATGAAAGGACTGGAAAATGCTTGTGAATGAAATGTTGCTTTTATATAGAGGCGATTTATATTTTGATGACGTCATTTGAATAAAGTTCATTTGTTTTCGATGAAGTTTTCCAATATAATAAATTATTGTAATATTATGATAATTTATAAATATTACCGAGGAATGTATCGCATTTTAGAGATGTTTAAACCAGGCGGTTTATATTTCAATGCCGTCACTTGAATGAAGTTCATTTTTTTCGATGAAGTTTCAAGTTTTCAAATATAATAAATTAATGTAGCATTGTGATAATTCAAAAAATATTACCCAGGAATGTATCGTATTTTAGAGATGTTTATATAAAATTGCATTGAAGTTGGAAAGTGTTCCATAATCAATGCTTTATGCATGATTGATCTTTCTTGTTTTACAAGACGTTGTTCACTGAAAACCATTTCGGCGTTACATTATGCATAACGTTTTGCGAAAGTTACATTTTGCTTAACGTTCCTATGTAGCTTTAAGTCACTTTTATGTTCAACGTTAAATCGGTTAATTCAAATGTAGTGAAATCGGATTAAAATTGTGCTTGTTTAAAATAATTATCAGTCCCCATACAAGTTTGCAGAATTGCAATAAATAGAAAGAATTTTTGCTGCGATTGCTGCATTGAACAAACAATAAGCCAGTCATGTGCAGCTTTTGGAAAGTCATAAAAGGATATATTATTGGAGTTTAATTTTACAAGACGTTGTTTACTGAAAATCATTTTGGAGTTACATCATGGATAACGTTTTGCGAACGTTACATTTTGTGTAACGTTCCTACGTAGCTTTAAGTTACTCTTATGTTCAACATTAAATCGGTTAATTCAAATGCAGTGAAATCAGATTAAAATTGTACCTGTTAAAAATCATTATCAGTCCCCATACAAGTTTGCAAAATTGCAAGAAATAGCACGATGTTTTTGCTGCAATTGCTGCATTAAGCAGTAAGCCAGTCCTGTGCAGCTTTTGGAAAGTCATAGAAGGATATATTATTGGAGTTTTATTTTACAAGCCGCTCAAAATCATTTGGGTTCCATCTGACTGGTGACACCTCCGAATTTTCCTCGCGTTCGAACAGACTTAATCAATATTGCATTGAACCATTGTCTGGTAATGACCTGTTTAGCGTCCATTCAGAACAAAAAATCAATTCACAACTTCCCCCTTTAAAACGTCTATCGCCAAATACAACTATTGTGCCAAATTGTTGCTAAGAGCCAAACTATTTGGAATCAGTAAACAAGCAAATTCGTTACTAAAAACAGTACATTACAGTAATTGCGCAGAGAGTAACCTAACGTGAAAAGGACACTTATGAAAAAATAAAAGCAAAGTCCTTCCCGTGAGAACTGACCACGCTGTCCGCCGTGGCACGCGACTGTGACCCATTCCGTCACGTGATGGCGGTGGTCATTAATATTCAGGGTGGACCATGGTCGCCTCTTAAAGGTCAGTCCCAAAGAAGTGAACATAAAGAATCCTCGAAACGAAATTTACAAAATATTATTGTGCGGGTGAAGGTTTTATGGATATTTTAAGGCCACACCCAGGAAAACTGATTTAAAATCCATTTTTTAATAGAGGAAGTCGAAGCATACAGTCTGTCAAAAAATCAGAGTAAGAATTTGTGCTTTAAGCAGCTTCGAGCTGAATTTTGAAGAATTTTGAAACTGGCTACGTGGTAGGAGTGAATTTGTCGTTTCCCATGAAGATTCGTAGAATTGTGGCACATTGTGTCACATTTTAGATGTGAATTTTTTTATCGGGAATTTTTTAGAAGCCAACTACAGACGGCAGAGCTAACAACAGAAAACAGCGTTAACGATTTAACGACATGGCTAACGACAGATACGCCCGCAGCACGGGCGCATGCAATCCGTGTATAATACATGCCATAACGATATGTCCGCTGCTGAAGAGCAAGCCCGATGCAGCCCGCTACGCAGGAATGTCACAGTTTACGATGATGACCTAAATATGTAATCTTGTGGGAAAATACTTTCCAAAGACGCTTTTATCAAACGAGCCTTATTATTCATTGTTGTAAAACACACAAACTTATTTATTGCTGTAAATTGTACAGTGATACATTTTTAGGTTCGATTTTTAATGGTTTGGGGCGGTTTCTTGCAGTTTAAACAACGGTTAATTTTTTGAATTTTTGAGTGTTTTGTGCACATGCTAAGATCTTTACCTCCCATCAAAATTACAGCTACTTCATACGCTGAGAATTCGTGTTTTAAATAACGGGACTCAAATATACATAAATACATATTTGCATAGTTTTACGCTTTTTAATACTGTAGGTTTATTTTTATGTTTGTAATTTTATTATTTATCTGTTATAATTTATAAAACACTTCGTAATTCTTTTGATGAGTGCACTGCTTTTTATCATCCAAAATAAAACATAAATGAAATAATCAATCCATCTCATATTTATAAATATATATGTCCATATATTAAAAAAATCGTCTGGCGCCATTTTGAGACTGTTACGAGCAGACGATAAAACGCAACATTCTGGAATTTTATATGTAGACATTAAATAATTAACTTGTAATTAATTATTTCCGACTTTTCTGTGATTGGTTGTTGGCAAAAACGTCACAACTACGTCGTAAAACGGTAGGCTACTATGTTAATTCGCTTGGAGCAATGTAGACACTATTCTACATGTCTTATTGTTGATTCTCACAAACAGAGTTTTTCGCAATTACTGTTGTCATGAACGATTACGATTAACATATAATTATTATTTAACAACAATTGTTGAAAATATGTAACAAAAAATTACATATTCACATTTTCCGGGCGGGGTGAAAAAGCTTGCGAAACGAAATCGGTAGAGGTGGGAGCGTTAGGGAGACGCACAGCTCAAATGTGTATGTTTTATCTCTTTCTCTCTAACTCCATGGTTAATTCATTAGATTTCTTAAAAAGCGTGACGAGCTTCCCGGGGTTGCTAGTGTAGCGAATAGGGGATGATTTGCACAAAGCCCCTATTTTTATAAAACAACCTGTAATATGATAAGGTATGTTCACACAATGAAATCGATATTGTATATATTTGATATCAGATGTTGTATATTGAACAAATTTGCACATTTCTACATTCCACTAACAATTCCCGCCTTTTCAACCTACCATTATCACAATAGGCGGAAACACAAAGAAACCCATACATTTTTAAACATGTTTATTTCCCTGCCCATCACGAATTAGTTTACACGCAAAAGTTCTGCATTCAACTATAAATTTTAGACAAATGGCGATTTTATTCAAATGAAAGACGTTCGTGAGCTCCCTCGTTTATTCAGGTATCTTCGATTTTCGAGACAAAACCCACATCGATTCGACTGATGTGTGTATCGGGGTGAAATATGCCTACTATGTAATAAATAGATGGTGGGAAAAAAAGTCATACAGATCAAGAGGGATACAAATTGTCACGTGGAATTTCCAAGAGCAACAATCAGCAATTATTAGATTTATAGATTTGGAACGCAAAACCTGTACAAATGTAGTTTACTAGAAGGGTTTATTCTTACACAGATGGAGACTGTTTGGACAACTGTTTTTTAACTGTTTCTAGTCCGCAAAGCACATGAGTAAATGAATAAACGACTTTTCAGATACTAGGGATACAGTGCCTAGAAGTCCTTTTCAGATACTAGAAGTATAGTGCCTAGAAGTCCTTTTTAGATACTAGGGGTACAGTGCCTAGAAGTCGTTTTTAGATATATAGGTACAGTGCCTAGAAGTCCTTTTTAGATACCAGGTGTACAGTGCCTAGAAGTCCTTTTTAGATACGAGGGGTACAGTGCCTAGAAGTCCTTTTTAGATACCAGGGGTACAGTGCCTAGAAGTTCTTTTTCGATACGAAGGGTACAGTGCCTAGAAGTCCTTTTTAGATACGAGGGGTACAGTGTCTAGAAGTCCTTTTTAGATACGAGGGGTACAGTGCCTAGACGTCCTATTTAGATACCAGGGATACAGTGCCTAGAAGTCCTTTTTAGATACTAGGGGTAAAGTGCCTAGAAGTCCTTTTTAGATACGAGGGGTACAGTGCCTAGAAGTCCTTTTTAGATACGAGGGGTACAGTGCCTAGAAGTCCTTTTTAGATACTAGGGGTACAGTGCCTAGACGTCCTATTTAGATACCAGGGATATAGTGCCTAGAAGTCCTTTTAGATACTAGGGATATAGTGCCTAGAAGAGACTTCTAGCCATTGCACCCTTAGTACTTACCTACCTCTTACTTCTACGGACTGTACTAGGGGTCTCTGCCCCTAGCTCTTTATGCTCGCCAACCTCAGTAAGTCGTGAAGGAGTTTTGCCCATATTCGTTGGTGTTCGATGAGCTCGACAAGCTCTTGCAGGCTGTTATAAGCAGTCGTGATACACCCGTTGAGGGTTCGCCCTTTGTTCGTTGGCATTCACTAACCCTCGGAGCTCCTTTCAGGAGCTTTTTCAACCGGATCGGCGCGCACGACCGCCCTCGTGCGCAAAATCAGATCGACCAATTAAATCTTTGCCCATACTGAAGAACATGTTTCACTTCAGATGTGCATAAAAGTATAACTTGTAAATCAAATTGAAATTTTAACAAGAAAGATCAATCATGCATAAAACATTGATTATGAAACACATTCCAACTCTAATTTTATTTAAACATCTCTAAAATGCGATACATTCAGAGGTGATATTTTTAAAATTATCATAATACTGCAATAATTAATTATATTTGAAAATTTAAAACTCTTCATCGAAAAAAAAAGAATTTGATTCAAATGGCATAGAAATATAAATCGCCTGGCTCTCTGTGTAAAAACAGTAAATATTTCATTCATACATCTTTATTTCATTCATCACAGTACTACAATAATTTATTCTACTTAAAAACTTAAAACAGTGGAGGTAAAAGTAATTTAACTCTATGCATAAAACTTCATCGAAAAAGTTTGCCATTAAATCGTCTTCTCTATGTAAAATCAATGAATGTTTCATTCATATCATGTATATTGCAGATACCAGAGCAAAATAATTTTGTGTTAAAGAAATTCAGAAATTCTTATAGAACTCATCTTACAGTCTAATCTGTTTACATTCTCCATAAATGAAAATTGGGTTTCGTTGTAGATTTAATCAAAGTTTGATGATCATTTAAACTCATATATATTGTAATTGTGTTGTTTCAGAATACAGATGCACAGAAATTAAGCAAAAATAAAGGGGTTTTAGGACGGATGCAACACTAAATATAAATTAAAAAGAATTTTAAAAATCACGATTTTGACACAAGATGGATTTCATTGATTATTTAAACTCAAATATATTGTAATTGCGCTGTTTCAGAATACAGATACACAGAAATTAACCAAAAAAAAGCGGTTTTAGGAAGGATACAACACTATAAAATAACAAGAAAGATTAATCATGCATACAGCATTGATTATGAAACACTTTCAAACTTCAATGCAATTTTATTTAAACATCTCTAAAATGCGAAACATTCCTCGATAACATTTTTAAAATTAACACAATACTACATTAATTTATTATATTTGAAAACTTCATCGAAAACAAATGAACTTTATTCAAATGACGTAATCGAAATATAAATCGGCTGACTCTTTCTATAAAAGCAGCATTTCATTCACAAACTTTTGTCCATTTCTTTCATTCATCACATCAATACTATAATAATTTATTTTATTTAAAAACTTAAAACCATGGAGGTACAAGTAATTTAACTCTATGCTTAAAACTTCATCGAAAAAATCGTCTGGTTCTCTGTGTAAAATCAATGAATGTTTCATTTGTATCAGCTATATTGCAGACTCCATGAGCTAAATAATTTTGCGTTAAAGAAATGCAACAATTCTTATACAACCCATTCTACATCTTTTGGTGTTTACATTCTCCATAAGTGAAAATTAGGCTTCGTTGTAGAAATAATCAAAGTTAGATGATCATTCAAACTCGAATATATTGTAGTTTCGTTTTTTCAGTATGTAGATGCACAGAATTTAAGCAAAAATAAAGTGGTTTTACGACGGATACAACACTCAATATGAATTAAAAAGAACTTTAAAATTCACGATTTTGACACAAGATGGATGACATATTTTATTTTGAAGTGGGACACGTGATCTCTTCATATAAAGGGTGTAATTATTATTTTAATTTTTATTTAAAAAACTACTGAATATATTTTGCTGAAATTTTTTTTATATATTTTATGGGATAATTTGAATATTTTCTAAAACTTTCGAAGCAATTTGTGAATTTTAAATTCGCTTAAAAAATGTTTGAAAAATTAGGTCCCATAGGGTTCAATGTATTTCATTTTTTTAACCCGGGTTCAATCCAAAACTAATTGGATGATATTATTCATTTATATTCCCATAGGTCCCACAGACCGTCTGAAAAACATACTAAAATTTCATTTTAATATAGTCATTTTTACGGCAGTTATCGTGCTAACGGACAGACAGACAGGCAGAGTGGACAAAGTCATAAACACTTTTCAACTATATTGCAAAGTGTTAAAAACGGGCCCGGTCTTGCAAAAATTTAACTATGTAGGTATGTACATGCCTGCGAAAATTCGTGGTCTTGTTCAGGAAGCGGACTCGTAGCTCAAATACCCTTCCCTTGACTTGGGCGGGGAAATTTTTAAAATTACGCCCGTGCAGGGCCTTAATGATGACCATACCAGATAATAGGAAGCGCGCAGGGGAAGGGGGGGATCGAAGTTGATATAATTGTTTCAAGGATTATTCCATAGCATAAAATGTTCTTTTAAGTGTAAAATGGGGGTTCCATAGCAGCCTGAAGTTTAATACACAGTTAGGTCAAAACCCTGCCGATAATTTGTAATTTATAAAATTTTGCAAATTTAAATTTTAGGAGTGGTGTGTGTGTGTGTGTGGGGGGGGGGATATTGATCAAAACATTCGAATTGGGGATTGAATGTAAAACTCCTGGTTTAGTGATCTAGGGATTTGAAATTTGATACAAATAATAAGACCACCATGGATAATTGCTGTTTTATATTATATTTTGTATTATATGCTGTTTTATATAATATTTATTATTTTAAAGGGTGTTATAGACAAAAATGTTAATTTTCGAGTCAATGTGAATTATTGAAAAAGGGATTTAAAATATAATGCAAAGTTAGATAATATGATGAAAATAACATTCATAATCGTTGTGTGAATGTATTTACTATTTTAGGGGGGGGGGATTCACAGTCAAAAATGTTGAAATTGGGGAATGAAGTGAAACTAAGTTTATTGAGATATCGACTTGAAATTCGGTACAAAGGTAAAGCATGTGATAACAATCAACACGGATAATAAATGTTTTCAAATATTTATTATCTTAGGGGGGTGTCATAAATAAATAATTTTGAATTGTCGAGTAAAAGTGAAACTCCAGGTTTATTAATTTGGGGTTTAAAAGTAGATTACATGATAAAATCAATACAAGTGATTTCAGTTTTCAAATATTTATTACTTCAGGAGGTCTCACAGGTAATTGAATCGAATTGTGGAATGAAATGAATGAAAAGTAGATTGAAGTAGGCAGTTGATATTTGACGCCAAAGGTGTAGATCACATAATAAAATCAACATGGATAAATTCAATTTTCAAATATTTTTTAATTTAAGGGGTGTGTCATAGGTAAGTGTTCAAATTGTCAAATGAGTATAAAAACTCCAGGTTTTTTGAGGTAGGGACTTGAAATTTAGTACAAAAATGGATAACGTGATAAAATCAATATGAATAATTGGTATTTTCAGATATTTATTATTATCGTCCCTATACAAATAGTATAATGTATATGGAAAGTATTGTGGCGGGATCGAAATTTTGAATACGAGTTTTTGACGGAAGAGCACGTTTCAAGCATCTCTGAACTGGAATCGAACGTTTTTGTGGTGACGTCTGTGGAGGCGATATCTCACAAACGAATGGAGGGTTTCGAATGAAATTTGGTACAAATATTACAATAAAAAATACCAAAACATTATGTATTTTAAACGTATTCGAATGTTCAGAAGACTCCCTCTAATTTTTCGAATGAAATTTTGAAAAAATCATTAAAAAATAACTTTCTATAATGTTACTTAAATAATCATTTCGTATATAATTTTTTATTAGAAAACGAATAACAAACTTTAGACCGCTAACATGAACCGTTTTTGAGATATTTCACATTTTTCATATACATTTATGTAATAACTCGCATAAAATTAAAAAAGTATTAATTATTGTGAAATATGTTCACTTTCATATGTATTATTGTGATAAATTTGTTAATATTATTGTGAATCTAGTTGCTTCCATTCACGAGAGAAAATACTTCAGGTAATAGTTTTGTATTTTGACGCCAAGAATTCGCCAATTATTTATTTACGTATTATAAGAAAAGCTCTTCTCTTCGTTTGTCTGCAACGCTTGGTGATAAATTGGCGAACATGGCGACTAATTTAACGAAGTGTCGCCGACTTGGCGATATTTCGCCCTCAGATGGATGAAAATATCTTCAAAATTGCGCAAATGATGCTAAATTAACGGAACGCCAAATTAATAAATAAATTATTAAAATGTTTGATTATAGTCTACATGTAGACTATATTGTTCATTGCAGATGCTATTAAAATTGTTAATAGTCAATTTGCAGTAGCGTAAAATATAAGTTAATTGGGTATTTTGAAATGGATGTTATCATGCCGAAAAATGTCAAATATATAATTCGACGTTAAAAACATTGGGCCGTGGATATTATACATCATTTTGTCACTGTGAAAAAAGTAAATTCACTGTATTATATAGAAAAAGTCAGGTGCTGCCCACATTAGATTTTTAAAGATGTGCTATAGCAAATGTTTATGAATTTTCGAGTCAATGTTGAACTCCGGATTTATTAATTTAGAGCCTTGTACAAATTTAGATAATATAACAAAATCAACATAAATAAGTGTTGTTTTCAATATTTATTATTTTAGGGGTGTCGTAGACAAAAATTTTCGAATTATTGCGTGAACAAAATGCCTACTCTTCCAAGTAATTTAAAGTCTTCATATGTAATTAACGATCGTTTGATATATCAACCAGAAAAATAAAAAAAAATCGGGAGTACTGCTCACTAAAACGTTCGAATTTTAAATAAAATTCAAATGGAAGCTTTAAAGTATAGTAGATTGTTATACAATAACAACGAAGAAATTTTCGCGTTTGGAAAATGAAATATTTTAGGTATGACTGACTAAAACATTCGAGTTTTAAATTTCGAGCGAGAGCTAGATGTATTTAAATATAGGTAAGTAGATAAATCGCTCGATAAAATAAACAATAAAGTAAAATATAAAAAATATTTTCCGTTTAAAATGGTACTACGAAGTAAACTGTTCGAATTCTGCAATACATTTAAAAACGCTTTTCACTTGCAAGTGTACAAACTTTAAACTATCACCTCATCTAGACCATCCGACACAGTTAACCGAAAAATTACGGCTTTCAAATGTTTGCACTCAAGATAAGCTGGAAACAGAATTTTCGAATTCCTGAACACATTAAATACGTTCTACGAAACGCGATGTGTTCAAAACTTTCGGAAAATGTTAAGGGGACGGTGGACGTTGAATTTTTTTTTATTTATTTATTGACTTAGAAACGTGAAAATTTGTATAAATATTCCTCTTAACATTACTATATACAATACCATTAAATTTTTTTTTTCAATTTTGTTATAATTTTGCATTTTTTTTTATTAATTTTTTTAACGAAAATTTGAAAATGCTGGTTGCGTGTCATTTGTTCACATGTTTGATTCATTTTACATTATGATCACTCAAAAACACATTATGAACAAATTTGGGTGTTCATTTTTAAATCCCTTAGAAAGTTAATTTTTTAAAAATATTTTTCTGCATTGAAACTTAAATTTCCATCATTTAATTAGGTTCTTATTCACTTTTAATTACCTTAATAAAGTCCAATTATAAAATGCATACCCAGTTTCATTAAAAAGTATGAAAGGTGTCTTCTTGCCAAATTTCATGCATCTCAGACAAAAATTAAGACGCATGGAGCATTTTAAAAATGTAAAACCTTTGAAAATTCCGTTTCGAAAAAATGCATTCAACCTTTTGCTTACGGGTGGAACAGCGTCCATCCCAAATGAAGAACCTCCCAAAAATACAGGTATTTGACATACCCTATCCCAAACAGTTCGACCCCCTTTGCAGGCATTGGCGTCCATGGAAATCGCCGACAGAAACATTGCACCTGCTGCAAATGTTAAATGCGTAAAATAATGTTATATATTAAAACTTTTTTTATTCGATTTTTGCTCATTTCAACGTCTACCGTCCCCTTCAGCCAATTATTAACGAAAGTGACAAAATATTTTTTCTTCTTCGTTGTTGTTGTTTTCAAATATTTGCATTTCTAGGAGTGCTAAGTCAAGTTAAACGATAGCGTTATCCAGAAAACATTTAAATGCAATTTCTAAATGAGATATACAGGGTGACCATAATTAAAGTAGAGGTGTTTAGAGCCCGATAGTGAGAAAACTGTTGTGTCAAACTCAACCAAATTTGCAGTAAATACTATTTAGATCATGGGGTTTTGATTTTTAAAAGAAAAAAAAATAGTTCGGATTTTTGACACTGAGGGCCAAAGTGGCGCTGTAAGATCCATTTTTGCAGTAAAATAGGCATAGGAAGTATAGAAAGTCAACATTTTACATACATTTTGATATTGACATCACATTTTACATTCACATTTGCACTTACATTTATCAAACATTTTAGCAATCATGTCTCCCATACGCAGTAGTGCGTTGTAGTAAATATGCAGATTTTCACAGAGAAAAGAGGTGGTAATGTAAAACGTTATGCAAATTTTAGTCAGCTGATGCTGACGTCATTAGTACGTACTACTAGTTTTGCGGATATAAGGAAAACGGTAAGACTGTGTCAGAATCAATGATGCGCTACATTTTTACGATCGTGCTTTGCTGTTAAAAGTTCGCTATGCTAACATTACGTGATCGTGCTTTGCTAGTAAAACTTAAACGTCAGCTGACTAAAACTTGCATAACGTTTTGCATTACCACCTCTTTTCTCCGTGAAAATCTGCATATTTACTACAACGCATAAGTGCAAATGTGAATGTAAAATGTGATGTCAATATCAAAATGTATGTAAAATGTTAACGTTCTGTACGTCCTATGTCTATTTTACTGCAAAAATGGACTGGACCTTACAGCGCCACTTCGGTCCGCGGTGGCAAAAATCCGAACTTCTTTTTTCTTTTTAAAATCAAAACCCTATGGTTTAAATAGTATTTACTGCAAATTTGGTTGAGTTTAGCCCAACAGTTTTCTCACTATCGGGCTCTAAACACATCTACTTTAATTATGGCCACCCTGTATTTAAGATCTTGTAATCAGATGAACAGTTTGACAAATTATGCGGGAAAATAAAATATTTCACACTTAGTTGATGTCCGGTCGTCCATCTCGCTGCTCTAAGTCCTCTGGACGAGCCGGACGGCCTGGGGCTTTCACACTTAGTTGATAATTTGCTGTGGAACAAAAACCCCTGAACTTATGGAATAAATTTGAAACTCCCATAACGAGATAAAGAAATAACATTTTGTCAATTGCTAATATAAAAATAATAATGAAAACGTAATTATCGAAATTTTATTTTTTGGGGAATGACCAACATATTTGAATTATTGAGTAAATGAAAAACGCCTGATTAAAAGTGATATACTTACTTGAAATTATATAAACATATATATATAACGAATTTTCGAATATTTGCAGTTAGGGTATGATGTAGGACAAAACGTCCAAAGTAATGCAATAGTAAAAAGAAATTACTTCCAAGGTATTCAGAATAAAAATACAGAACACCTGTATTTAGAATACAATAATATCCTTGATAAATTAAATAATCTGGATTTCATTCTTTAGCAAGACTGAAATCTGCCTTTTGGCTATTTTCGATTTGGCTAACGTAGTCTATCGCTTATTTCGACATTCAGTTTCAGACTTGTTGCACTGAAGAAAGAAATCCAAATTATTTCTGAAACATACGTATGCTCATTTTTCTTAATGCGCGTTGTGAACCATTTCATAATTAATTCATGTAAAACTTTAAAATCAAAGACAACATAAAATAGGTTTAAAAGTCCTTTAATAACATCTCCTTTCCTCGACGTACAAATTTACACGGCCAAAGCGCTTTCGGGCATCACTATGCTCTTCCATAAAAAGGCATCCATATTTTATTTTTAATTCATGTAACCTTATTTTATTTGGTGGCAGAAACCAATGAATAATGAGTTAAAAAAATGAATTATATTACTATATTTTTGATTAATTTATATAACACATTCGTTATTTAGCCAGTTAAATTTAATAAAATATAGTCTTTCTTAAAACATATAAAAAAAATAACTTTACAGAATAAATATAATTTATTCCTGTTGAGAAGCAAAAAAAATTTTTTTTTTCAAATGAACGTTTTAAAAATATAAAGCTCGCTTAGTGCTATTTTTAAGGAAGTTTTATTTCATGTTTGTGCAATTAATACCTTGACAAACCCCCGATCGATCTTGGAAACTGGACGCAGTTATCTGTGGTAAAGTAAAAAATAATAAATTTTATATTTTAGAAATATAAAATTTATTTTAAAAATATAAAATAACAAGCTTTATATTTTAAAAATATAAAGCTTGCTTATTGCTATTTTTAAGGAAATTTTATTTTATGTTTGTTCTATTAATATCTCGACAACCCCCTGATCAAACTGGATGAGGTTATCTGTGGTAAAGTAAAAAATAACAATGCCGAATTTGAAAACATCGATCAAATTGTATAACACGAGCGTAAAATGCCCTAAATAAGATCTTTGGATACGCCCGAAATAAACATGCGATCGTCCATCGTTGGTAGAATGTAGTAATAAAAAATACTTGAAGTCGCAAAAAAGAAAAAAAAAATGTTCCTTTAATCCTGAAGAGAAATGCAAAACATTATTATCTCATCGCGTTTTCATCCAATTTAAGACAAATTTAAGTATAATACTTATAATGATAAAATAATACAAAATTAAAAATATTAGAATAAAAATGTTTTAAATTTGGAGTTAATAAAATTGATGGATGAATACACTTAGTTTGCAAACAGCTGGTTGTTCGTCCAAACAAAATGTCTACCATTTAATCAAAACACCTGCTCTAGAATATCGTCTGCAGCAACAAAGAATGAATATATGGTTCTCCTGTGGCCGTTTTCCTGTGGTTGGAGTCCTCGTTGCGCTGGACATGGGGGAATCGAGTCGTGCCCTGGGCGGGGTTGCTGTCGTGACGATTTTTTATCTACCATATACCTTCGGGTGGGGCGGTGTATCTTTTCTGATTAAGTAAATAATGGAAAATGTTATTTTCGCCTTATTCCAATTATTTAAACTATTTCCTATTTTAAATAATTTTTGCCAAACCATACTTTCCAGGGACTTGAAGAACATCTGTACCGAATTTTACCGTTGTTCGAAGCTTAGATTTTCCGCTACAAGTGACCCCCCCCCACGCACACACCTTTTATTATATAAAATATATGAAACAAATATTTACTAGAATTTTACGCATTTTTATCAACAACTGAATGTTATGATTGAGACGGGGGGTGGTGGTGGGAGGAAGCAATACATTTTAAACTTGTTTATCTCTTTGTAACTGTCCAAATTAGTTTAAAAGCCGACTCGGATGCACGGAAAAGTATCCACCATAGCACGCATTTCAGACAAAATGGTTATTTTATTCAAATGAAACAATTCACCTGTCCACGTTTGTTTGTATATATCCTCCGCCATTTAGGACGAAACCTACATCAATGCGACTGATATATGCATTGAGGTGTCAGAAGTGTACACACTCTACGACAGATAAGATGGGCTATGCAGGTCAGCAACTGTCTGTCGCATGGAGACGCGGTAACAAATATTACATTATAAGTCTTATGCAATAGTTAATGGTAGATGAGAGCGTGGTTACGAATATAAAAATGCGTATAACCCAAAAACCCTAATCATGAGAGCCTTTATTCATTCAGAACAGAACTAAAAGCTTAAAGTCCATTAATTGCATAAAATATTAAGAAAATGCAAAATGAAATACATACAGCAAAGAAAAATAAGTTCAAAAAACAAACAGCATATTGCACAACCTATTTACCTATCTATATCTTTTACTATAGAGGTAAAAATCGATTTCTAAGTTTTGGCAATTTTTTAAAAGTACGCAGAAAGGAATACAAATAGTATGAATGTTAGGAACGTCGCTCTTTTTCTTTCTTTTTGGAACGTAAAAGGAACGAGAAAGTGAGGAACTTTAATTCGAACGAATTCCTATTTTAAAAAATTTGATGTGGGCAGCACATGACTTTCCCTGCATACTCATTCACGTTCTCTTTATTTCTTCAATCATTCACTATATTGAGTTTAAATGCACAAAATAACGTCCATGATTATTTAAAATGACACTTAATTTGCACTTTTAATTCAATCTTCGTTCTCAATTGATAATTGGTCTTATTTTCAAAGGCGGCGTAGCAAAAATGCAAAAAAAACTAAAATATCTCGAGAAAGGCTAGGTCTAGTGTAATGGGGTTGGTCTTATTCTTTTCATTGTTAAAAATTACGTATAAAACAAGCATTTAATGGATATATTTGAGCATACGTAGTTTTTTTATTTTAAATTTTAACGATTTTTGTGGGCCATTTCACAAAAAAGGCAGGTTATTTTTTTTCGAATCGTACCAAAATCTAATCATTACCAGGGTAACTAACAAGTGACTAATCTAACAAATTTTGTGAAATTTAATATATCAATTTTTCAGCTAGAAGATAAAGGCAATTTTTGAAGGTCATTTAGCAAAGAAAGGCGGGTTGTTATATTCCAAATCGTACCAAAAACTAATCAGCACCAGGGTCACACACAAGTGATTTACCTACCAAATTTTATAAAATTCAGTCCATTAGTTTTTGAGTTAGAGTGGATACATGCATTGCAAAGACAGATACAAATACAGAGTCAGGCTAAAAATAGTGTTTTCGTGTTCTAAAGGTCCCAAAACGTGTAGATCCGCCGAAAACTCAAGTTGTGATTTTCGACATGATTCCAATACTTTCCCTACACATTATCGTGTATTGCAAGGAAAGTAAAAAGGAATTTTGAGGGGGAACTCGTTCATATTTTTGGTCCGGATTTTGAACGTGGACGAATTTAAAAGGAACGAGGACAACACTAGACTACATTGTTCTTCATGCGATTTGAATAGACATTGGAGATAAATAGTCAATTTTAATGTACGAGTATGATAGCATTTCAAATATTAGCTATACAGAATGATTATAAACACTTTCAATATTTTCTTGAAGAAAACAGACATTTGCAAATTACGTGACAATTGTTTCAAGGGAGTTTTGATCTCTCTTCATCAGGTCAAAACAATGTCTTTATTGTTAGACAGTTCTTGCTTAGCGTTTGTTAAATCTATTTTCTTTTAAATAAAAGCAAAAGTGTTTTATTAATTAACTATTAAAATTGATTTGAATAATTAGAAGGATAATTTATAGAAATAAAACCATGACAATGAAAAGATCCAAAAATAAATAAATAATTGTCCCTTGTCAGGCTGATGAAGATTGAAATTTTTCGAATTTGTAATGCTTATACTAAAAATCTGATGTGGGCAGCACATGACTTTCCCTGCAGACTCAAATTCAGATATTCTTTATTTCTTTAATAACTCATTAGATTGAGTTTAATTGCACCAAATAACACTAAATTTGCATTTTTAATTCAATTTTCGTTTTTATTTGGTAATTGGACATTTTTTCGATAGCGGCTTAACAAAAATGCAAGAAATCTCAAATATCGTGAGAACGGCTAGTCCCAAAGTATAATGGAGTGTGTTATAGTCTTTTCCTCGTCAAAAATTGCGTATAAAAAAAGAATTTAATTGATACATTTCAGCATACGTAGTCATATTTTTTTTAGGTTTTGCCGATTTTTGCGGGTCATTTCGCAAAATTAGGCAGGTTGTTTGTTCTTTTCCGAATCATACCAAAATCTAATCAGCACCCGAGTGTCCCAAGAGTAACTTATCTACCAAATTTTCTGAAATTTGGTCAATTAGTATTTTAGCTAGAGTGGATACATGAAATTTTTGCAGGCCATTTCGTAAAAAAGGGCAGGATGTTCTCTTCCGAATCGTACTAAAATCTAATGAGCACTAGAGTGTCCCAAAAGTAACTTATCGACCAAATTTTGTGAAATTTGGTCAATTAGTATTTTAGTTAGAGTGGATACATGAAATTTTTCCGGGGCATTTCGCAAAAAAGGCGGGTTCTGTTTTTACGATTCCTACTAAAAACTAATCAACACCAGGGTCTCACCCAAGTGACTTACATACCAAATTTTTATGAAATTCGGTCCATTAGATTTTTAGTTAGAGTGGGTACATACATGGCACAGACAGACACACACAGACGTCTCGCTAAAAATAGATTTATCGTATTCTAGAGGTCTCGAAACGTGTAGATCCGTCCAAAACTCGAGTTGCGATATTCGACATGATTCCAATACTTTCCCTATACATTACCATGTATTGCAGGGAAAGTAAAAATCTAATGTGGGCAGTACATGATATTCACGTTCTCCTTATTTTAATTAAATTTAATTCAATTTTTATTCAATTTTCGTTCTCGTTTGGTAACTGGACTTATTTTCAAAGCTGGAGTAGAGAAAATACTAAAAAACTAAAATATCTCGAGGCTAGTCCTAATATAATGGAGTTGGTCTTATTCTTTTCTTCGTTAAAAAGTACGTATTAAACAAACATTTAATGGATATATTTGAGCAAACGTAGTTTTTTAGTTTAGATTTTTGCGGGCCATTTTGCAAAAAAAGGCAGGTTATTTTTTTTCGAATCATACCAACATCTAATCAGCACCAGGGTGTCCCATAAGTGATTTATCTACCGAATTTTGTGGAATTCGGTCCATTAGTTTTTCAGCTAGAGTGGATACAAGCTTTTGCGGTCCATTTCGCAAAAAAAAAAAAAAAAAAAAAAAAAAAAAAAAAAAAAAAAAAAAACGCGATTTCTTTTATCCCGAACCGTACCCAAAACTAATCAGAACCAGATTCGCCCACAAGTGACTTACCTACCAAATTTTATGAAGTTCGGTCAATTCGTTTTTTAGTTAGAGTGGATACAAAATCTGCACAGACAGACACACAGACGTCACACTAAAAATGGTTTTTTCGCATTCTAGAGGTCTTGAAACGTGTAGATCCGTCGAAAACTCGAGTTGCGATTTTCGACATGATTCCAATACTTTCCCTATACATTACCATGTATTGCAGGGAAAGTAAAAATGCTAGCTACAAATAGTAAGCAAGGAATTTGAAGCAGCCCTTTCGAAGCTTCCCTCGGATCAAATTCTTAGTTTTCGAAATAGAGAAGTTGTAATAGCGAAGAAATTCAGTGATACGAATAGGCACATCCTATTAGTTGGTGTTTCTACCATAAGCATCAAGAAACCACTAAAAATGCAAAGGCTTTTGACTTTATGCAGGCGACGTTCAACCTAAAACATGCATCAGATCTTGTAAAAACTTCTTTGATAGCGCGAACCCTTTAGAAATTAAATTTGGTTCCGGAACCCCAAAATAATAAAAAATCCATTGCAGACCAAATTAAGCATTAAAATTTTAAGCTTCTTAACTTTCCCTGCAATACATGGATATAGGGAAAGTATAATGTATAGGGAAAGTATTGCCACTTGAAAATCGCAACTCGAGTTTTCGACTATTCTACACGTTTTGGGACCTCTAGAATTAAAGTCATTTTTATGGCAGTTATCGTGCTAACGGACAGACAGAAATAAAAAAACAAAGTCATAAACTCTTTTCAACTTTGTTGTAAAACTCTTTTCAACTTTGTTGTAAAGTGTTAACAAATGAAACAGGAAATAAGGAATAAATTTATTGAATTTTATAGGAGTTATTCACGCAAAACCATTTCGGAAGCAGAAACAGTAAGTTGAACAGCAGGCAGCTAATTTGTAGCCCTTTGAAAACCCCACAAGGATATATAATTGAATTTTTAATTGGGTTTGTAGTTTCTGAAATAGAGTGGTTATCATTTTAATTGATATTTGACAGTAACTTAAAAAATCAGATGTGGACAGCATATGACATTTCCTGCAGACTCCTATTCAAGTTCTCTTGATTTCTTCAATAATTCATTAAATTGAGTTTAACAGCCATAATTATTTTAAATAACACTGAATTTGTACTTTTGATTCAATTTTCGTTTTCATTGGGTAACTGGATTTATTTTCATTGGTCGAGTAGTGAAAATGCGAAAAGTCCAAAATGTCTCGAGAACGGCTAGTCCTAGAGTAATGGGGATGATCTCATTCTGTTCGTTGTCGAAAATTACGTATGAATAAACATTTAATTGATATATGTGAGTATACGTAGCGTTTACTTATAGATTTAATGATTTTTGAGCCTCCCCCCCCCAAAAAAAAGGCAGGTTCTTTTCTCCCGAATCGTACCAAAGTCTAATCAGCACCGGGGTCACCCCCAAGGGACTTACCAAATGTTATGAAAGTCGATCAATTAGTTTTTAGTTAGAGTAGATAAGAAATCTGCGAGCACAAACAGACACAGGCAGGCAGGCAGACACACGTCACGTTAAAAATAGTGTTTTCGAGTTCTAAAGGTCCCAAAACGTCTAGATCCGTCGAAAATCCGAGTTGCGATTTTCGGCACGATTCCAATACTTTCCCTATACATTACCAAGCATTGCAGGGAAAGTAAAAAGATTGAGTTGTTTCAATTGTGTACTTTACTGTAGTTACCATAGCACTATATCATCTGTCATAAACTAAATAAATAAGATTGAAAACAACGAGCAAACTTATTGAATTTTATTGGAAATTTATTTTACAGGATTTTACACCTTTCGATTTTATGCCATCGATTAGAGCCGGCATCACAGATTTCTTTTATGCCTGCTTTATATCGAGGAAGTAGGAAGAATTTTTATTCACTCAACAATACTCAACAGTGTCTGCTTTATTTGATCGATGCGGTGTAGTCAATTGACAAAACCCAATGACACAATTTTTCTGCACAACAGTAATCAATAAAAGAAGATATATATATTTATGCGGCAACTACATAATAAGCCATTAAAAGAAACTATATTTCGGGAACTTGTTATAAGAACCCATTTGTGTTTGATTACATCTGTAGCTCGTGACAATAAAGCTTGTTGCAAAACAGAAAAAAAAAATGCCCAATTACTTTTTATCGAATATTAACACAGTGAACAAACGGAAGTTTCAATCAATACAACTCTATTTCAATATTGCCCCAAAATATCGATGTTCTTAGTTTTCTTATATATTCATATCAGCAGATATACTCGACGTTGCTTGTGATTTAAAATAAGTGAAAATTTCAGTAGTATTCTGAATAATATTGTTTTTCAATAAATTATATTATCATATTAAATTCCCCCTAATAGGAAGCACAGGAATCTATATTTCTGTTATACAAAATTATATCTGAAGAGCAAACATCCTGGTCACGTTTATGAAGAAATGTACAGAAAAATCTGAAGTTTAGCTCAATATATGCCAAAAGGAAGGCACTATAAGACGGTAGAAGATTGGAAGAAGTTATAATATCAAACAGCTTATACAGAACCACTCTCAAGTGTTATCGTTTTACTTTCCCTGCAATACATGGTAATATATAGGGAAAGTCTTGGAATCATGTCGAAAATCGCAACTCGAGTTTTCGACGGATCTACACGTTTCGAGACCTCTAGAATACGGAAAAGCTATTTTTGTGTGACGTCTGTGTGTGTGTCTGTGCAATGTATGTATCCGTTCTAACTCAAAAACTAATGTACCGAATTTGATAAAATTTTAAAATTTGGTAGGTAAGACCCTTGGGTGTAACCCTGGTGCTGATTAGTGTCGGGTACAATTCGGAAAAAAATAACCCGCCTTTTTTTTTTTTGCGAAATGGAACGCAAAAATCTCATGTATTCACTCTAACTGAAAAACAAATTGATCAAATTTCACAAAATTTGGTAGATATATCACATGTGGGATACTCTGGTGTTGATTAGATTTTGGTACGATTCGGAAAAGAATAACCTGCCTCTTTTTACGAAATGGCCCGCAAAAATTGCCAATATCTAAAAAACGACTACGTATGTTCAAATGTATCAATTAAATGCTTGGTTTATACGTAATTTTTGACGAGGAAAAGAATAAGAACAACTCTACTCTATGACTAACCGTTGTCGAAATAGTTGAGATTTTTCACATTTTTTTATGCCGTCATTGGAAAAATGCCCAATTACCAAATAAAAGCAGAAATTGAATTAAAAATGCAAATTTAGTGTCATTTTGTGCAATTAAATTCAATTTAATGAGTTCTTAAAGGAATAAAGAAAAAATGAATTTGAGCCTGCAGGGAAAGTCATGTACTGCCCACATCAGATTTTTTATACTGTTTTATTTAGGTTTTTTTTTGTTTGTTTGGGTCAAATTAATTTTTGACACATTTATACCGAGTCGATTTTCTCGAAATTTTACATACATACGTATTTAGGGCGCGGTAGCCCATTGGTTAGCGCGCTGGAGTTGCACTCGGTAGGCCCGGGTTCGATTCCAGCCACTGCCAAAACTGCCGCCGTGTTCATGCGGAGTACGATCACGTTAAACATGTGGGTCCGAAAGTCCTTCCGAGAGGTTGGTGGTAGGGGAAGGAGGGTACGGTCCCTGTGGATGCTTCCCCCACTGGGTTCCGGTCTAAATTGGGTGGCACTTCCCGACCGTCCAAACAGTTACCTTACACCTTTCTGGTAGGTCGGACGGTCTGGGTTTCAACAACAACACATACGTATTTATTATTGGGGTGCGGTAGCCCATTGGTTAGCGCACTGGAGTTGCACTCGGTAGGCCCGGGTTCGATTCCAGCCACTGCCAAAACTGCCGCCGTGTTCATGCGGAGTACGATCACGTTAAACATGTGGGTCCGAAAGTCCTTCCGAGAGGTTGGTGGTAGGGGAAGGAGGGTACGGTCCCTGTGGATGCTTCCCCCACTGGGTTCCGGTCTAAATTGGGTGGCACTTCCCGACCGTCCAAACAGTTACCTTACACCTTTCTGGTAGGTCGGACGGTCTGGGTTTCAACAACAACACATACGTATTTGCTGTGACAATATAATTTTTCATCAAATTTGAGTTGATTCCTCCACCGGATTCTGAATACATCCCTTGGAATCATGCCCAGAATGGCCCGTAAAAATTCCATTGTGGTAAGATAGTTATAAAAATATTTCTCTTTTTAAATATACAGGGTGTCCCAAAAACAATGACCTCGGCTTTTATTCCTTAAATATTGATCTCAGACATATATCAGAAATTACAAAGTTGCGTAAAAAAAGGTACAGAATTTTATGAAATCGATTAAAATTTTCAGGAGATTAAATTTGAAGAAATACAAAATTTAAATTTTTATACTGCCCTCGTACAAAAATATTTTCAATGAGTACAACGTGCCCCATACACTAATAAGGTGATGTACAAAATTTCAGCATTTTATTATAAAAAGTCCCAGAGATATGTTTAAACAAAGTGGGTAAGAGATTAATTAAAAATTAAAATGTAAATGTTTACAGCAAGAGTGCAAATGACGCAACGCAGAAATGCATCATAGGCTTGTTATCAGGCGAAGGCAGCTCTGTATTGGCATGGATGGAAAACATGTTGAAGACACTTTGTATTCGTTGTGTAAAGTTATTATTTCTACACAGTGTAGATACTTTTGTACCAATAAATAGCAAAATTATTATTTATTTATGTAACCATTGTTTTCTTTCGTAATTTGTGTATGACCCCTGAAACGCGATCTGCCGACATGATTTTTCCCCTCTGAGAATCCATGTCGATGCATAGAAAAGTGGTATAAGTCAGCATTTTTGTCTTTTCATACCTGGGACTTTTTATGATAAAATGCTGAAATTTTGTACATCACCTTATTAGTCTATGGAACCCGTTTTACTTATTGGTAATGTTTTTGAACGAGGGCCATATAAAAATTTGAATTTTGAATTTCTGAAAATTTAATTCCCTTGAAAATTTTAATCGATTTCATAAAATTCTGTACCTTTTTTTACGCAACTTTGTAGTTTATTACATATGTCTAAGATCAATATTTAAGGAATAAAAGCCGAGGTCTGTGTTTTACACCCTGCATATATAGTTCACTTCTATATATACAGGGGACACCCTGTATATATAGAAGTGAAACCGCATATTGAACGTTTTATTAATTATTTTACAACAGTGGGATTATGTAAAGGGAAGGAGATTTTTTTCGAGCTATTTCACAAAAAAAGTGCTGGTTCCATTTTCCCCACTAGACTAAACTGTGTACAAAATTTCAGATTGTTAGGACGTAGGGAAAATGCCAAAGAAGTTGAAACAGACAGTCATTGATCAAGACAAATTCAATAAAATATTTTAAAAAGGTTTGATTGGATATTTCATGAACTGATTACAAAATCGCAAAAAAAGACTAAAAAGTATAAAATAAAATATTATAGAAACCTACGGTTTTATTAAAATGCACTGAAAAGTAAAAAAAAATTTTAGTTATTACAACATTCTTGGTTGTATACGAGTAAACATAAAACCGTGGGGTGCCCAAGAATTGTATTTGGACATTAACAGAATGTTAAGGAGCAATAGGAGTGATAATATAGAAATAACATATATAAGAATGATAACATTCAATTCATTTAAATTTTTCTTTGACAATTTTGATTTAAAATTCCGTCATTCTTATACATACCATTTCTATGTTATCACTTCTATTATTCCTTAAAATTCTGTTAACGTTAAAATACAAATTTTTAACACTTTAAAACTAAGTTGAAAAGTGTTTATGACTTTGTTAATTCTGTCTGTCTGTCCGTTAGCACGATAACTGCCGTAAAAATAACTTAATCAAAATGAAATTTTAATATGTTGTTCAGACGGTCTGTGGGACCTATGGGAAGATAAATGAATAATATCACCCAATTAGTTTTGGATTGAATCCGGGTTGAAAAAATGAAATACATTGAACCCTATGGTACCCAATTTTTCAAAAAATTTTTAAGCGGATTTACAATTCACAAATTGCTTCGAAAATTTTAGGTAATATTCAAATTATCCCATAATATATATAAAAAAAATTCAGCAAAATATATTCCGTAGTTTTTTAAATAAAAATTAAAATAATAATTACACCTCTTATATGAAGCGATCACGTGACCATTATATGAAGAGATCACGCGACCCACTTCAAAATGAAATATGGCATCCATCTTGTCTCAAAATCGTAATTTTTATAGTTCATTTTAATTTATATTGAGTGTTGTATCCGTCCTAAAACCGCTTTATTTTTGCTTAAATTCTCTACATCTACATACTGAAACAACGCAATTACAATATATTTGAGTTTAAATGATCATCCAAATTTTATTATTTCTACAACGAAGCCTATTTTTCACTTATGTAAAATGTAAACAGCAAAATATGTAGAATGAGTTGTATAAGAATTTCTGCATTTCTTTAACGCAAAATTATTTAGCTCATGGAGTCTGCATAGCTGATATGAATGAAATATTCATTGATTTTACAGAGAGAAGGACGATTTTTTTCGATGAAGTTTTAAGCATAGAGTTTAATTACTTGTACCTCCATGGTCTAAAGTTTTTAAATAAAATAAATTATTATAGTATTGTGATGAATGAAATGAATGGGAAAATGTTTATCAATGAAATGCCGCTTTTATAGAGAGCCAGGCGTGTTATATTTCGAAGGCGTCATTTGAATAAATTGCAGTTTTTTTTTATGAAGTTTTCAAATATAATAAATTATTTTAGTATTATGATAATGTTAAAAACATTACCGAGGAGTCAGGCGATTTATATTTAATTGACGTCATTTAAATGAAGTTCATTTTTTTCGATGAACTTTTAAGTTTTCAAGTATAATAAATAAATGTAGTATTGTGATATTTTTTAAAATATTACCGAGGAATGTATCGCATTTGAGAGATGTTTAAATGAAATTGCATTGAAGTTGGAAAGTGTTTCATATTCAATGCGTTATGCATGATTGATCTTTCTTGCTTATGGGTGCCCATGGTTTTGTTTTGAGTCGCATGTGGCCAAGAATATTTTAATAGCTAAAAATTATTTTTTACTTTTTAGTGCATTTTAATAAATTGTGTAACTTAAAAAGTTTTTTTTTATAATATTTTATATGTTATCAGAACACCATTTTGCTCAATTTATAAAAGCTAAAAGACTTTTTACTTCTTTTGGCGCTAAATTATTTTTATTATTTTTTTTTTCCGATTGCATAAAAACTACTGTTATATAATCTCATAATTGAAAATTGGTTGTGTCTTAACTATTTGGGTTCCCAGATGTGGAACTTTTTTAATGTTGTTATCTGAAAAATAGTTTTCGCTTTATTGTGTTACTTATGATATATGTTTTTTTTTATAATTGCATGCTCTCAAAGAAAAAAATCTGATGTGGGCAGCAGATGACTTTCCCTGCAGACTTCTCTACGTTCTCTTTATTTTAATCCTATTATTCTCTTTATTTTTTATTTATCCACGTTCTCTTTATTTTAATTAAATTTATTTCACTTTTAATTCAATTTTCGTTCTCATTCGGTAACCGGACTTATTTTCAAAGGTGGCGTAGAGAAAATATGAAAAACTAAAATATCTCAAGAACGGCTAGTCCTAGTGTAATGGGGTAAGTCTTATTCTTTTCGTCGTTAAAAATTACGTATTAAACGAGCATGTAATGGATATATTTGAGTATACCTAGTTCTTTACATTTTGACGATTTTTGCGGGCCATTTTGCAAAAAAAGGCAGGTTATTTTTTCCGAATGGTACCAAAATCTAATCAGCACCAGGGTAACCCACAAGTGACTCATATACCGAATTTTGTGAAATTCGGTCCATTAGTTTTTCATTTAGAGTGGATACAAGCTTTTGCGGGCCATTTCGCAAAAAATTTGGGTTCTTTTATCCCAAATCGTACCCAAAACTAATCAGCACCAGACTCGCTCACAAGTGACTTACCTACCAAATATTGTGAAATTCGGTCCATTAGTTTTTTAGTAAGAGTGGATACAAAATCTGCACAGACAGACAGACAGACACACATACACACATACACACACAGACGTCACGCTAAAAATGTTTTTTTCGTATTCTAGAGGTCTCGAAACGTGTAGATCCGTCGAAAACTCGAGTTGCGATTTTCGACATGATTCCAATACTTTCCCTATACATTACCATGTATTGCAGGGAAAGTAAAATGTGACTAGCTCTGCTGTTGATAGCCAAGTTTGTACTGTGAACTTATTTTTTACTTAGTTTTTTACTTATTTTTTACTTAGTTATTTTTTACTCTAGTTTTCGACGGATCTACGCGTTTCGAGACCTCTAGAATACAAAAAAAACTATTTTTAGCGTGACGTCTGTGTGTGTGTCTGTTTCTGCAAATTTTGTATCCACTCTGAATAAAAAATTAATTGACCGAATTTCATAAAATTTGGTAGGGAAGTTACTTGTGGGCGAGTCTGGTGCTAATTAGTTTTGGGTACGATTTGGAATAAAAGAACCCGCCTTTTTCTGCGGAAAGGCCCGCAACAGCTTGTATCCACTCTAGCTGAAAAAATAATGGACCGAATTTCACAAAATTCGGCAGATAAGACGTTTGTGGGATACCCTGGTTACAGTGTCTAGAACTAGTGGTTACAGTGTCTAGAACAGTGTCGTCCTTCTAGACACCGTACCCTGGTGCTGATTAAATTTTGGTCGGATTTAGATTCGGAAAAAAATAACCTGTCTTTTTTCCAAAATGGCCCGCAAAAATCGTCAAAATCTAAAATAAAAAACAACTACATATGATCAAATATATCCATTAAATGCTTGTTTTATACGTAATTTTTAACGAAGAAAAGAGTAAGACCAACCCTATTACACTAGTAACCGTTCTCGAGATATTTTAGATTTTTCGTATTTCCTCTAAGCCACCTTTGAAAATAAGTCCAGTTACCAAATGAGAACGAAAAGTGAATTAAAAGTGAATTAAATTTAACTAAAATAAAGAGAACGTGGCTCTAAGTCTGCAGGGAAAGTCATGTGCTGCCCACATCAGATTTTTTATTTTGTACCTTATTCTCTGCTTATAATTTGTTTCTTCCAGTCGATATAAAATTTTACTCAGGCTAGAAAAATTTCATATATGAAAATGTACATTTTTTGTATTGAATTTCAATAAATATCTGTTCATTTAAGATATACCCATACCATTTTTATCCTGTTGAGACAATCATAATAGAAAACGATTAAACAGAATTTAAAATATATGAATCTGAAAAATATTTGCTAAAATAAAATATTTTCAATTTCTAACTTGGCGCCGTTCTAAAATGCGCCAACTCACCAAATAGAGAGAAAATTATTTTAAAATAGATTATTTTTAATCGATGTTTTTTAAGAACTACACATTTCCATGTGGTATATTTTTTTAATATAAAACAAATTAATGCATATACAACGAACAGAGAGGAACAGCAATAGGCCTAAATTAGATGTTAATTCAGATTAGATTATTTTTCAAGACAGCATATAATCCAAATTAATCCAAACAAATGCTTGTTTCGGATCATGGCAATAGTTAGTTACTATGAATGCCATAAACTCAGTTTACAAAAAATGCATTTTAAATCTTTTGGCCTCTTTCAAGGATTTTTTTGCTTTTTTATGTTCCTTCTTGGCTAAATTTAAGTCCATCCCGCCCATAATGCACTTTCGTTCCGACCTCTAGTCCATCATAAAGTGTTTTTGACCTGTGCGATTTTTAAAAAATGTAAGGCATAGTTGTATAGTTATTTTAAAAACATCGATTAAAAATAATCGATTTTAAAATAATTTTTTCTCTGGTGAGTTGGCGCATTTTAAAATGGCGCCAAATTAGAAAATGAAAATATTTTATTTTATCCTGTTCAATTTTTATCAAGTTTAAGGCATCATGGTGAATGCAATATCGAAAAGGAGATTAATTGATTTCAGAAAATCATCTTTTCTAGTAAGCCCAGTAGAATTTTTACTTTCCCTGCAATACATAGTAATGTATAGGGAAAGTATTGGAATCATGTCGAAAAACGTAACTCGAGTTTTCGACCGATCTACACGTTTCGAGACCTCCAGAATACGAAAAAACTACTTTTAGCGTGACGTCTGTGTGTGTGTCGTTGTTGTATGTTGTTGTTGTTGAGACCCAGACCGTCCGACCTACCAGAAAGGTGTAAGGTAACCGTTTGGACGGCCGGGAAGTGCCACCCAATTTAGACCGGAACCCAGTGGGGGGGGGCATCCACAGGAACCGTACCCTCTTTTCCCTACCACCAAACTTTCGGAAGGACTTACGGACCCACATATTTAACGTGATCGTACTCCGCATGAACACGGCGGCAGTTGTGGCAGCGTGCAAATCCAGCGCGCAAACCACCCGGCTACCGCGCCCGAAATGCGCCAACAGCACGCGGTGTTCCCAGGTGATCCCCCACTCAAGTACTAACCGCGCCTGATGCTGCTTGACTACGGTGATCTAACGAGAACCGGTTATACAATGCATGTATCCACTCTAACTCAAAAAGTAGTGGACCGAATTTCATAAAATTTGGTAAGGAAATAACTTGGATGTGACCCTGGTACTGATTAGTTTTTGGTACGATTCGTAAAAACAGAACCCGCCCTTTTTTGCGAAATAGCCCGTAACAATTTAATTTATCCGCTCTAGTTAAAATACTAATTGACCAAATTTCACAAAATTTGGTAGATAAATCACTTGTTGGATAGTCTGGTGCTGATTAGAATTTAGTACGATTCGCAAAAGAACGCGCCTTTTTTTAATGGCCCGCAAAAATGTCATTTATCTACCCTAGCTAAAATACTAATTGACCAAATTTCACAATATTTGGTAGATAAGTTACTTGTGGGAGACTCGGATGCTGATTAGATTTTTCTACGATTTGGAAAAGAACAACCTGCCTTTTTTTACGAAATGGCCCGCAAAAATCGCCAAAATCTAAAAAATAAAAAAAGACTACGTATGCTGAAATGTATCAATTAAATTCTTATTTTATATGCAATTTTTGACGAGGAAAAGAATATAACACACTCCATTATACTTTAGGAATAACCGTTCTCAAGATATTTGAAATTTCTTGCATTTTTGTTACGCCGGTATCGGAAAAATGTCCAATTAGCAAATAAAATCAAAAATTGAATTAAAAATGCAAATTTAATGTTATTTGGTGCAATTAAACCCAATCTAACGAATTATTAAAGAAATAAAGGAAATATGAATTTAAGTGAGCAGGGAAAGTCATGTGCTGCTCATATCAGATTTTTAAGATTGTTATTGCGGTAAATGTTTCCATACTAATGTTCCAGTACTGAATCTATATTTTGGACAATGGCTCTGTCTTTAGAAATTGGAATCCTTGCTTTGTTCCAAACCCTACAGATCTCCTGCAAGACAGTTTTCACGGCATCCCTCTGAGGCATATTACTTTCCCTGCAATACATGGTAATGTATAGAGAAAGTATTGGAATCATACCGAAAATCGCAATTCGAGTTTTCGACGGATCTACACGTTTTGGGACCTCTAGAATACGAAAAAACTATTTTTAGCGTGACGTCTGTATGTTTGTGCAATGTTTGTATCCACTCTAACTCAAAAACTAATGCACCCAATTTCATAAAATTTGGTAGATAAGTTACTTGTGGGCGACCCTGGTGATGATTAGTTTTGAGTACAGTTCGGGAAAAAAGAATCCGCCCATTTTTTCGAAATGGCCCTTAAAAATCTAGCTGAAAAACTAATATATCAAATTTTACACAATTTGGTAAATAAGTGACTTGTGGGTTACCCTGGTGCTGATTAGATTTGGTTACGATTCGGAAAAGAATAACCTGCCTTTTTTTTATGAAATGGTCCACAAAAGTCGTTAAAATCTAAAATAAAAAACTACATATGCTCAAATATATCAATTAAATGCTTGTTTCATACGTTTTAACGATAAAAAGAATAAGACTAACCCATTACACGAGGCTAGTCGTTCTCGAGATATTTTTGTTTATTCGCATTTTCACTACGCCACTTTTAAAAACAAGTGCAGTTACCAAATGAGAACGAAAATTGAATTAAACGTGCAAATTCAGTGTCATTTTGAATAATTATGGGTGTTATTTTGTGCAATTAATCGCAATTTAATGAATTATTGAAGAAATAAAGAGAACGCGAATATGAGTCTGCAGGGAAAGTCATGTGCTGCCTACATCCGATTTTTTTTTTGTGATAATGAATGCTCTCAAAACTCATTGGTAAATACTCTGCCACCAAAGCCTTCCAGTGGTTTTGCCCATGGAGATAGAGGTAAGGAGTTAATAAGGAGTTAACTCCATACTGAGAAAACGCCAATATCATTTGAGACAATCATTCAAGTGACGCTGCATAAGATAAGAGTCCTTCCATTGTATGTATTTTTATGGAAAAAGGCTTAAAATATTTATTTAAAGCGTCTATTTTGTAGAAATAAATTAGTAACGCAATGCAAATTAGAACTAAAACAATAAGGAATATTCCTACGTATTCAAATTATATTACCTTTTAATTTAATTTAACTCCCTACATTCTGAACTCTGTCTAAACCTGTTAAAAAATACTGATTAATTATACTGATAATTAGGAAATCCTAATTTAAAAAAAATCTGATGTGGGCAACACATGACTTTCCTTATATAATGCAATGAATTTACTACTTTTACAGTAAAAAAAATCTGATGTGGGCAACACATGACTTTCCTTATATAATGTAATGAATTTACTACTTTTACAGTAAAAAAATAGGTTTTTCTTATAGTTGATACTAATATTCTTTCCAAGATATTGAATTTTCGACAATTAGTCGTCATTTTCATTGATTTAGCGTCATTTTTATCTATTTGGCGATATTTTCGTTAATTTGGCAACATTTCAAAAAGTCGCCAAGTTGGCGATATTCCGCCAAATTCATCGCCAAAATCTCGCCAAGCGTTATAAACGAAGAAATAAGTTGTTCTTACAGTAGATAAATGTCTATTGGCGTTCAAATACAAAAGTATTACTCAAAGTATCTTTTTTCATGAATGGAACGAGCTAGATCCACGAAAATGATGTCACCCAATTTATCGCATGGTATTACATATGAAAAGTGAACATGTTTCTCAATAGGAATTTTATTTTTCATTTTATATGACTTTTTAATAATTTTTTTGAAAAATGTACAATATCTCGAGAACGGTTCATGTTAGCGTTCTAAAATTTATGTCAATCGTTTTCTAATGAAAAATTGCATTAGAAATGTCTATTTGCGCAACTTTATTAGTGGTTTTGATTTTTTGATGATTTTTTTCAAAATTTTATTCGAAAATTTAGGGGGGTTCTGACATTAGATTACGTATAAAAACAATAGGCTTCCAGTGTTTACAGATTGTGATTTTTGTACCAAATTTGGTTCGAATTGGTTCATTCGTTCGTCAGTTATCGTCTCCACAGACTCACTGACACACACACAAACACACACAAACACACACACACACACACACACACACACACAGACATAACTTCAAAAATGCTTGATTCGTGATCAGGGATGCTTGAAACGTGCTCTCCCGTCGAAAACTCGATTTCGAATTTTCGACCCCGTCACAATACTTTCCTTATACATTATGTATATAAGGAAAGTAAAAAAGAGGTTTTTCTTATAGTAGATACTTATATTCTTTCCACGATATTAAATTTTCGACAATTAGTCGTCATTTTCATTGATTTAGCGTCATTTTTATCCATTTGGCGATATTTTCGTTAATTTGGCAACATTTCAAAAAGTCGCCAAGTTGGCGACATCCCGCCAAATTCGTCGCCAACATCTCGCCAAGCGTTATGGACGAAGAAATAATTTATTCTTATAGCAGATAAATGAGTATTGGCGTTCAAATACAAAAGTATTACTAAAAGTACCTTTTCTCAAGAATGGAACGAGCTAGATCCACGAGAATGGTGTCACCCAATTTATCGCATGATATTACATATGAAAAGTGAACATGTTTCTCAATAGTTAATATTTTTTTTTCAATTTATGGAATTTTTTGATAAATTTATTTGAAAAATGTGCAATATCTCGAGAACGGTTCATGCTAGCGTTCTAAAGTTTATGTCAATTATTTTCTAAGGAAAAATTACATAAGATATGTCTATTTGCGTAAAATTATTAAAGGTTTTGATTGTTTGATGATTTTTTCAAAATTTCACTCGAAAATTTGGGGGGGGTTCTGAACATTCGATTGTGTTTAAAAACAATAGGCTTCTAGTATTCACGGATTGTGATTTTTGTACCCAATATCAGTCGAAACGCTCTATTCGTTCGTGGGATATCGTCTCCACAGACTCACTGACACACACACACACACACACACACACACACACACACACACACACACACACACACCACTTCAAAAATGTTCGATTCGTGATTAGGGATGCTTGAAACGTGCTCTCCTGCCGAAAACTCGAATTCGAATTTTCGGTCTCGTCACAATACTTTCCTTATACATTATGTATATAAGGAAAGTAATAATCAAAAATACATATACTCAATGCTAGCTCTTTCTGTTGTGTCAAATGGAAACAATGGACGCTTTACTAACACTAGCGACACCTAGATATAATTCTCAAAGCGTTATGGCGTTGTCAATCGTTTCATCCATAGGAGTTTCATCTCCTCATGGCTTGCCAATGAGGTAGATTGCCAATGAGGTAAATGGCAGTTTTAAAACGCGTTTCAAACATTATTATCAGTCAGTTTCCTGAGAGGATAGCATCTATATATAGTTCTAGTTCTAATACTCCACGAAGATTCATCAACTTAATAGATGCCTTTATCAAGTAAATAAAAGTTTCAAGAAACAACTGGTGGTTAAAATTAATATCTCTCCTTTTCAATAAAAGCAATGTTGACAGAAAAGTGGGCAAAATTTTAGCCCTGATGAAGCAGCCCTAAATATAATCCTATTCGTTTGATATTTTCTGCGAGTTGATTACTCATAGAAAAGAACAATAATATCCATGAGTATGAACAATTTATAAAAGTTAATTTTTTGCCCATGTCTAATATATGACTCAAATGCTGCTTTAATAGAACAACTGCTTATTGGGTTACAGGAATATGTAGGTTTGAAGGTATAGTACATAAAAGCTAATCTCGAACTGATATTTGGAAACAAATTCCATAAGCATATTCAGAAAACTGATATCACTTTTAAAGCTATTTCTCTACATGAATATAGCAAAACAAAGATTTTTCAGTTCATTAGATGCCATTGACATTTATTTTCTAACATTTCATTGATTGTTCCAATTGGATCTATAGCGTTTTGAATGAAAGTGGCTAGCTGCTTTCATCAACGAAATTTATTTGATGAAAGTTGGAAGCTATATTATAATTTATTTGCGTAAAATTAATTGATATATACTTTTAGCATGAATTTCAAATCAGCAATGTACGTTTACTGAAGAAAACAAAGACAATGACGTGCTGGAAAATTTCATATTTAATATGAAATTTCGCATGGCATCATGCATGCTATGCTTTAATATGATTGGCAGATATATAAATAATAAGAATATTTTGCTATTTTTTTCGTATCTGATTTTAAACAATAAATATTTAGAATTAAACGAATTTCTCCGCAAAGCCACTTTTCTTCTGATAGAATGGAGAATCATGTATATAATAATTGTCTAGAGCGTATTTTTGTCTTTCAAGGCCCTCCCCCTTCCAGAAGCTACCTGTTGATTTAAAATGCTGAATTTTTGCACACTTATTGTCGCCCGGCCACACAGAAAGCTACCATTAGCCTATGGGTTGGTCGTGTGGTCTGGGCTTTCTACACTTATTGTCGACTGTGGGACAGAACCTAACCTGGCCGAATTTTCGATTTCACCTACAAGGTGCAGAGAAAACATGCGTTTTGAAAAATCTTTCCAGACGCTCCTGAAATCCCCCAAAGTGACCTAAGAAAGCTGAAACTTGACACGTATAGGACCAACTACGGGATAAAATCTAACAGAGTCGAATATTCGATTCCCTCTACAGGGGACGAGAAAATGAAGGTATTGAAAAGTCTTTCTAGACTTGTCAGAAGCCCCCCCCCCCAAGTGATTTATAATGGCTTAATTTCTGCACACTTATAATATCTTCCACGGAATAAAAAAAATCTGATGTGGGCAGCACATGACTTTATATAATACAATGAATTTACTACTTTTACAGTAAAAAAATAGGTTATTCTTATAGTATCTGTAGATACTTATATTATTTCTAAGATATTGAATTTTCGTCAATGAGTCATCATTTTCATTGATTTAGCGTCATTTTTATCCATTTGGCAACATCTTCGTTAATTTAGCAACATTTAAAAAGTCGCCAAGTTGGTGACATTCCACCAAATTCGTCGCCAAAATCTCGCCAAGTGTTATGGACGGAGAAATAAGTTATTCTTATAGTAGATAAATGAGTATTGGCGTTCAAATGTAAAAGTATTACTCAAAGTATCTTTTTTCATGAATGGAATGAGCTAGATCCACGAGAATGATGTCACCAAATTTATGGCATGGTATTACATATGAAAAGTGAACATGTTTCTCAATAGGAAATATATTTTTTTTATTTTATATGACACACACACACACACACACACACACACACACACACACACACACACACAGACAGACATCATTTCAAAAATGTTCGATTCGTGATCAGTGATGCTTGAAACGTGCTCTCCCGTCGAAAACTCGAATTCGAATTTTCGACCCCGTCACAATACTTTCCTTATACATTATTGTATATAAGGAAAGTAAAAAGCTTAGTACTTTAGTAGAAATTTTCACTTTCCACCGAGGACAGACAAAATAGGGAGGAGGGCGGTTGAAAAACCATTTAAGATCCTCCAGAAGTCTCAAAGTCATTACACCCATTCCAAAACGATCATTTTCAACTGTAAGCCCCATACATTGCCAAAAGCTGTAATCTAATTTGTTTAGGAGTGTTAGCTTACTTTTCTTTCTTTTGACCAAGACCTACCCGAAGGTGTAAGGTGTCACTCAATTTAGACCTGAAGGCAGTGGGAGCAGCATCAACAGGGACCGTACCCCTCTTCCCCTGCCACTCATTTCTCGCAAGGACATTCGTTCCTACAAATTTATCGTACCTGTACTTCGCGCAAACACGGGAAAAGTTTTGGAGCCGGGAATCTTTCCGATTATAATCACGGTGTTGTAACCACTAGGCTATCACGCCTCGTGTTGGTTTACCAGTCTCTGAGAAACTTAAATACTAGTATTGATATAACTGGATAACTAACTAGATTTTAACTATAAGTCCCACCTGTAACGCGTTCGCCCCATAATCGAGAACAAAGCTTGATTCCCACGATAGTTAACACTCCTATTATAACAGTTGATTGTTATTTCGTTTAACAATGCAATTAGCAAAGAGCCCCACCCAGATGGATGATGTAGTTTGTGCCATTTACTAATGAAACAAGATGTAAAAAAAAAAATTAATGGGTACCGCTACTAAACTTCATTACCCCTGAGAAGATAAGACATTAATATGTACCAAACAATGCGTTAGCGTTACTCCTTGAGCATTTCCAGTTTACTGTGTTTGCCCATTTAGTTAAAATCGTGCAGTAATGTACAGTTGGGGAAATTGAAACACTGAAAGAAAAACATAAGTGCTTGATATTTGCGGCATCGAAATTCACAGCATCGATGTCACTGATACCATTTCAAGGAAATCTAATGGGGGCAGCACGTGACTTTCCCTATGTCATGCAACACAGCTAAAGGATGGTGTTCAAGATCCACAGAACAACGTTTTTGGCAAAGGAGAACTTGAGCAACGTATATGAGAACAAATAACATTAATAAAGCAGCATACAGCTGTTTCGAGGATACGTTGGATCTCCTTCGTCAGTGCATGAGAACCAACGAAACCGAAGTACAAAAAAGAAATTCTCCTTGAGTTTGTTGGTTGTCTTACACTGATGAAGGGGGTCCAAAGTATCCTCGAAACAGCTGTATGCTGCATTATTGCTGTTATTTGCGCTTATATACGTTGCTCAAGTTCTCCTTATTCTTCGCACAAAGTGCATTGTACTTATCGAACGTTTTTGACATTAAATGAACGGCACGTAAATTGAAATTGGGCGCATTTAGCAATTTATGAGTTTAAACAGAATGACTTATTCATACTCACGTGTAAAATCCTCCACCAATGGATATTTAATTAGTATTCCGTGAAATGAATGACTATTGGCGAATTCTTGGGCGTCAAAATACGAAACTATTACAAAAAGTAGCTTTCTAGTGAATGGAACGAACTAAATTCCAGAGAATTATGTTAACAGATTTATTGTATATCGAAAGCGAGCATATTAGCTGATACTATTTTTTAAATTTTATGTAATGCTTCAGATAAATTTATTTATTTATTTACATCTCAACAGGCCCCAATGACAGAGAAGGGTAAAAAAGCAACACATATACTTACAAGCACACATAAAAAGTACACACACACACAGACAAAAAAAAAAACTTCGGCCCAGTGGTTTGCGCGCTGGATTTGCACGCTGCCACAACTGCCGCCGTGTTCCTCGGAGTACGATCACGTTACACATGTGGGTCAGTAAGTCCTTCCAAGAGGTTGGTGGTAGGGGAAGGAGGGTACGGTTCCTGTGGATGCCTCCCCCACTGGGTTCCGGTCTAAATTGGGTGGCACTTCCCGGCTGTCCAAACAGTTACCTTACACCTTTCTGGTACCCGGCCACACAAATAGCTACCACAAGCCTTCGGGTTGGTCGTGTGGTCTGGGGTTTCCACACCTTTCTGGTAGGTCGGACGGTCTGGGTCCCAACAACAACAACTTTGAAACACAATTAAAATTTACATCAAACAAGATCTAAAAACCTTCGGAGGATCACTAAAAATGTCAAAACTAAAAGGTAACCCATTGACCGCTCCGACGAACTGCGCTATAGTTTGATTTTTCAAAAATTGTTTACCATGAAACCCGTCAAAGAGTATACACCTATTTCTTGTCCTATAAGCAGGTACATAGATATTAATTTCACTTAGCAAGATTAACTGATAAAAATACAAAATACAACCGTTTACATTCCAGAGTGAAAATTGCCAGTTCAAAAACGTGCAATGCCTCGAGAACGGTTTAAGCTAGCCTTAAGTTTATGTTATTAGTTTTCCAATAAAAAGTTACGCACAAAATGATTATTTATGTGGGTGAATGGGGGGAAATTATTTGCTTAGCTTAATGCATTCAGTCATATATATGATTGATTTAACATCTAGTCATATATATGATTGATTTAACATCTAGTTAACATAATGCTCGCAAGGAGCGATGAGGTATTTCTTGGCACAAAACGTTGTCTGTTGAAAGGTGCGCATTCCGATTTCGAACCAATTAGTACAAAATTTACGAGGGTATTGTCAGCGGTTTGTTTCTAAACGTAGATGCCTTTATTCCCCCCCGCCTCGTAAATCCCGTCTTTTTAAAATACCTGCAGAGTATTTACCGTTGAAGTTTCAGCAATTGGCAATAGCTGCCAAAGGCGAGCACACGCTAAAGATGTGTACAATAAAAAACATTTCCCAAAACTTTTTTCTTAACACACTTAGGTATCATAGGAAAACAAGTTATACAATAATTGTCTGACGTATTTGTGTCTTTCCAGACCTTTCAGAAGCGACCCCCCCCCCCTCCCCGAGACCTAAAAAGCTGCATTTTTACACACTTATATTATACGGGACAACGGTCGTATCTATCCGGCCGCCCATCTAGCTGCTCCATGTCTTCGGACGAGTCGAACGGCCTGGGCTTTCGACACTTATAGTATCCCAGGGGCGCGGTAGCCCAGTGGTTAGAGCGCGGGAATTGCACTCGGTAGACCCAGGTTCGATTCCGCCACTGCCAAAACTGCCGCAGTGTTCACGCGGAGTACTATCACGTTAAACATGTGGATCCGCAAGTAATTCCGAGAGGTTGGTGATAGGGGAAGGAGGGTACGGTCCCTGTGGATGCCTCCCCCACTGGGTTCCGGTCAAAATTGGGCTGCTCTTCCCGGTCGTCCAAACAGTTACTTTACACCTTTCTGGTAGGTCGGACGGTCTGGGTCTTAACAACAATACTTATAGTATCCCGGTTGTCCAAACAGCTGCTCATGTCCTAGAACGAGTCGGAAGGTCTGGGTTTTCAACACTTATAATATCGACCACTACATAACGAAAAATTTTCGAATTCTCCCCCAGGGATGGATAAAATGAAAGGGAGGGGGGCGGTTAATGTTTTTACACACCCTTCCTCCAGAGCGCGGTAGCCCATTGGTTAGCGCGCTGGAGTTGCACTCGGTAGGCCCGGGTTCGATTCCAGCCGCTGCCAAAACTGCCGCCGTGTTCATGCGGAGTACGATCACGTTAAACATGTGGGTCCGTAAGTCCTTCCGAGAGGTTGGTGGTAGGGGAAGGAGGGTACGGTCCCTGTGGATGCCTCCCCCACTGGGTTCCGGTCTAAATTGGGTGGCACTTCCCGGCCGTCCAAACAGTTACCTTACACCTTTCTGGTAGGTCAGACGGTCTGGGTCTCAACAACAACACCCTTCCTCCAATGAATATAAAATTTGGTAATTTTCTCCTAGTTTTGGAGTGCTATTTTTTTATGGCCATTTCTCTGACTTTTAAGAACTCTGAAGGGCAAGCCGCCATCATCTTCAAGAATATGCCATGGGAATCAGACACAGAAAGAGGCCGGATAAGAAAACGCTAAAGGGCTTACAATCAGGGCCTGACTAAATCAGGGGCATATGGGGCAACTGCCCCGGCCCCCTGTTAGGAGTTAGAAGGCCTCCAAATTAAGCAATTGCAACATTGAAAAGTTAACGACTGCTTTCTGAAAAAAAATTATGCCATCGAAATAGGTTTGCTAGGCGAAAAGATTAACTTTAGGGATATATAAGATCGCACTAGTTCAAAATTTAAAGTATATTGGCTCTTTAACTATGATGAGAAGGTTGCCAGTAATTTAAATTCCATTAAAATATGTAAGAGCTTTATTTTATATCCCATTTTCTAGAATGCACTTATGTTTTTGGTAAAATATTTCGGTTCATTTTATATGTGGTGGAGGGGGGCCCCAAAGGAATGTCTTCCCCGGACCCCAGTTAGACTAAGTCGGGCCCTGCTTACAAGAAGAACTTGACCTATGAACTTTGCAGACCATTGCTGACATATGAAATAATAAGTTTGGAAGACAGGTTTCTACAACTATACGACATGTTCTTATCTATCAAATTCACCATCTTATCGTTGGAGTGGACTTCCTTGAGATAGATAGCCAATTCCAAAAGTAGCCAATCCATGGTATCTATAAATATCAATCCAATGACAGAACTTTGTAAGAAATTTCCAGTTGAAACAAAACGGTACTTTGCACTGTGAGATTCTCTGCACTTGAAAAATGGAGTATAGAGAAACACAAATGGAAGAGTAACGACGGAAAGAGCTGCAGATGGTAACTTCCTCGTTCAAAGAATACTTAAAGTCCAATGTATTTAAGGTGATATATAATAGTCCTACAGACGAACAATTTAGTATTGACGAAACGCTGAACAAAGCTACAATGTGAGGTCTTGTGTTCAATGCTGGCTGAAAGCATATCTGGCGCAAAGCAATGCTGCACAAAGCACCAGCAATGCTGGCGCAAAGTATACTCCGAAGGGACCGAAAAAGAAAACACGCGTACAATATTTTTTAACACTTTCCAACATAGTTGAAAAGTGTGACTTTGTTCATTCTGTCTGTCTTTCCGTTCGCACGATAACTGCCGTAAAAATGACTTTATCAAAATGAAATTTTAGTATGTTGTTCAAACGATCTGTGGACCATATGAGAATGTAAATTAATAATATCACCCAATTAGTTTTGGATTGAACCCGGGTTGAAAAATGAAATACATTGAACCCTATGGGACCTAATTTTTCAAACATTTTTTAAGCGAAATTAAAATTCACAAACTGCTTCGAGAATTTTAGGAAATATCCAAATTATCTCATAAAATAAATAAAAAAAAAATCAGCAAAATATGTTCGTTAGTTTTTTTAAATAAAAATGAAAATAATAATTACACCCATATAATATGAAGAGATCATCTGGCCCACTTCAAAATAAAATTTAGTGTTGCATCCGTCCTAAAACCGCTTTATTATTGCTTATTTTCTGTGCATCTATATTCTGCGCCAACGCAATTACAATATTTCTGAGTTTAAATGATCGTCAAACTTTGATTATCTCTACAACGAAGCCTAATTTTAACGAATGCAGAATGTAAACAAACGATTGTATAAGAATTAAGTTAGATGAGTTGTATAAGAATTGGTGAATATTTGTCACGCAAAATGATTTAACTCTGGAGTCTGGAATAAAAGCGTATGAATGAAATATTCACTTCTTTCACATAGAGAGCCAGACGATTTATATTTCGATGACGTCATTTGAATAAAGTTCATTTTTTTCGATAAAGTTTTAAGTTTTCAAGTAAAATAAATTATTGTAGTTCTAAAAAAATATCACCGCTGAATGCATCGCATTTTATAGATGTTGAAATAAAATTGCATTGCAGTTGGAAAGTGTTTCATAATCAATGCTTTATGCTTAATTGATCTTTCTTGTTTAATTTTAGCAGATAGCTCCCCCTCTTTGGAATTTTAAATTTGTGGATTTGCATGATTTTCTTGTAATGGTGCCGTAGCGGCGCTGAATTCAGACACTTTTTATACCCCCAATAATTTTGTTGTAGGTTCCTGGAACCCCTAATATTTTTACGCGTATTTAATGGAAGAAATAAATGTACGCATATATGCATAAATTTTGTTCTTTGTTATGAATTCTTTTAAGTTTTTTTTTTTATTCATTCATTGTTTACTATATATAAAGTGTGTATAGATATTTACCCCTCAGAGTGTTTATTGTATTCTGAATACAAAATTTTAACTCAGAAATTATTTAAAGATGCATTTTTGAGAGTTCCCTACAATACATGGTATTGTATAGAGAAAGTATTGGAATTGCGTCGAAAATTGTAATTCGACGCATGTGCACTTTTCGAACAGTCTAGAACACGAAAAAACGATTTTTAACGTGACGTCTGTATGTGTGTTTGTTAGCGCAATGCATGTATCCACTTTAGCTCAAAACCTAATTGACCCAAATTCATAAAATTTGATAGATAAATCGCTTGTGGATTATGCTGGTGCTTATTAGATTTTGGTGCGATGGAAAAATAAAACATCCCTTTTTTTACGAAATGGCTCTAAAATATATTTAATGTGTAACGACAAAACGAGAAATATAACCCCGTTACTCTAACATATTATTATTATTATTTTTTTAATTTTGAGGAGCTGAAGACGTTTTTCATTGCAATTAAAATACTATTTGATGAAATTTCTGAAAATTTAGTAGTTCCTTTGTGAGTTACCATGGTGCTTATTAGATTTTGGTATGATTGGATAAAAATAAAAAAAAAAATCTTTCGCATGAAATTTTTAACAACAAAGCGAATAAAACCAACCAAATTGATCTAGAATGAACCGTTCTCGAGATATATATTAATTTTTCTTTTAATTTTGAAAAGCTTGAGACATTTTAAAATGATTTAAGATGCCAAATTAAACGGAGATGCATTAAAAATGCAAATTGGATATAATATCAAATAAGTACCCATGTTATTTTCTGCAATGAAACTCAATTTAATGCACCATGAAATAAGAAAAAAAAAAAAGAAAATGAACTGAAGTCTGTAGGGGAAGTCATGTGTTGCCCACATCATATTTTAAAAATAAAGATTGTTTAACCGGAAATGTGATTTTCTTCGAATTGCTTTAATGATTAGAGACTGAAGTTTTTGCTTTGTCAAGAATCATATGAATGCACAGACAGAGAGAAGCACACAAAGGCTCCGAACACAAATGGTTAATTCATGTTCTAAAATGCCCAAAATGGTAAATCCGTCGAAAATTCGAATTTTTATACCCTATTTTAATTGGTTTTCTGATCATTACTTTGTTTAGGCGGAGAAGTAAAAATCGCTGGGAATTCATTTATTTAATTGGTTTGATGCAGCAGTGAAATTTAGAAATGTATTGCAATAAAGTTTAATTTAGAGAAAGACATTGCAATAAAATTTAGAGATATGTATTGCTATAAAATTTAGAGAAATATATTACAGAAAAAGTTATCCGGTCGTCCAAATAGTTGCTCAAGTCCTCTGGATGAGTCGGACGGCCTGGGTTTTCCACAGAAAAAGTTATGGCGTGCCATTTCTCAAAGTGGATCAGAAAATGGCATAAAAATTAACTGGAGTGCAACTCATCTCAACTTTCTCATACCAGAATTAATTTTTCGAATTCTTTTTTGTCCCCCAAATTTTCCAAGAAAAAATTTAAAAATCGGTATCGTGAGTCCAAATGATTACAAGTATAGCATGTTACCCTTTACTTTAAAGGACTTGAATTTTTTTTCAATTGATATCATACTTGACAATATACCCCCCCCCGGGGGGGAAGGGGGTAACTTACATCCCGACGGGGGACAAGTGACGTCACGAACAAAAAATATGGATCCACAACAATGATCGAAACTATCAATCGAATGCCATTATAAAAAATATAAAATTTCGAATCAATTTTGAAGTTTTCGCTCGAATTAAAAAAAATTCTACCCAGTTCTAGATCTTTTGATGACAAAGCCGGATATAAAATTTCTTGAAAATACTTTAATATTTCTGGTCGCTATCGTGTACACAAGAAATCAGCCAGAGACATATCAGACCGGACATCACTCCAAAAATAGCCAAAATATGCTCAGGAGCTTTAAAACATATATTGCCATCAAAATCTCGAATTTGAAAATTTTCGTAAGAACAATACTTTCTCTACACAGTATAAGAAAGTAAAAATTAGCGCATGCCTTTTCTACTAACTCAAACATATTTTGTCGTTTTGCATTTCAGACAGTTGAATCAAAAATCATTCAATTAGACCAACTTTTTTAAAAGATTTCTTTCCCAGACTCACGAACTTCATTGAGAAACTGACTGATTCGCATTCAGAGAGATGCATAAAATAAAAATCCCGAATGTGTATCCCATCGCAACATTTTCCCTTTATACATACCATTTAATAGAGGGAAAGGGAAATATTGAGAGTAAAAATACATCCTCACATACAAGACTTCCAATAGGAGCAACCTCTGCTATCACCGAGGGTTGGAGAACTCTTTATTTCGCAGTTAATGCCGACAAGGAGACGCCGTGCCTGGCCTGAATCCTGGCCCGATTTACGATCAGTGAGAAGTAAAATATCCCCCATACTTTCCGAAGAATCTTGAGAAGAAAAGAGAGCTAGCTGGACAGAGAAAAAATAAATCTTATATGGTCAGTACATGACTTTGCCAAAGGAGAATTTTTGGGATTTTTTGCGAGCCAAAAGGCAAACTATCGAGTTATTCGATAATTTTATTCGAATGAATCCCATTGTTAGTGTTTTTACTTTCCTTATATAATGTATAAGGAAAGTATTGTTACAGGGTCGAAAATTCGAATTCGAGTTTTCGACGGGAGAGCACGTTTCAAGCATCCCTGATCATGAATCGAACATTTTTGAGGTGATGTCTGTGCGTGTCTGTGTGTGTGGAAGTACGCGTGTGTGTATATGTGTGTGAAAGTACCTGTGTGTGTGTGTGTCCGCGAGTCTGTGGAGACGATATCTCACGAACGAATGGAGCGATTCGAATGAAATTTGGTACAAAAATTACAATCCATGAATACTGAAAGCCTATTGTGTTTTAACACAACCGAATGTTCAGAACCCCCCTAAATTTTCGACAGAAATTTTGAAAAAATCATCAAAAAATCAAAACATTTAATAAAGTTACTCAGATAGACATTTCTTATGTAATTTTTTCTTAAACGATTGACATAAACTTTAGAACGCTAGCATGAACCATTCTCAAGATATTGCCCATTTTTCAAATAAATTTATCAAAAAATCCCATAAATTAAAAAAATATTAACTGTTGAAAAACATGTTTACTTTTCATATGTAATATCATGTCATAAATTTGGTGACATCATTCTCGTGAATCTAACTCGTTCCATTCATGAGAAAAGATACTTTTGCATTTGAACGCCAATAGTCATTTATCTGCTATAAGAATATCTTATTTCTCCGTCCAAAACGCGTGGCGAGATTTTGGCGATGAGTTTGGCAGAATGTCGCCAATTTGGCGCCTTTTTTTAAATGTTGCCAAATTAATAAAAATCTCGACAAATAGATAAAAATGACGGTAAATCAATGAAATGACGACTAATTTATGAAAACTCAATATCTTGGAAAGAATATAAGTATCTAATCTACTATAAGAATAACCTATTTTTTTACTGTAAAAGTAGTAAATTCATAGCATTATATAAGGAAAGTCATGTGCTGCCCAAATCAGATTTTTTAAAACTATTCGCTAAATTTAGCGATAAATGGCTTAATCTAGAAGCAGAGCCGTAGCAGAGTCGAAATGCAAGAGAGGCTGGAGTGAAATTCAAGGGGGCTCAACAGTCTTGAAAGAGGGGCTCACCCAAAACATAGTTAATTATTAACATTTACTAACCATACTAGTTACTATTATATATTTTAATCAATATAACAAATTATTAACAAATAATTACATCTTTATATTTGCAAGCTAAGAGTTGATTAGGAAAATCCATATAGTTACTATACATCAATATTATAATATATAATAATTACAATGCGTTTTAATGTAAGCATTAACTAGTAGCAAATATGTTAATCGAAAAAAATCTGAAAGTTAATACAAGTTAACGCTTAATATTTACTGTCAACTACCTATCAGTTATGATTTTGATACTATAATGTAAAACATTGAATCCTGAAATGATACAAAAGCATCCAAATACTATTGTCTTAATTTTTAAATTAAATATGTAAATAAATTGATCATCAGTATAACCATAAATTCAGCTAAATTAAGAAATCTTTAAAACACAGTAATTTATGAAAAAAATCTCATAAATAATTTTTTTATGCAAAATTTGGATGGCATGTTGGTTACAATTCCTTATCACTACTAAAATTTTAATATTTTTATCGGGGAGGGGGAGTATACCTCTTGGGGCGGGGCTTAACCCCCCCCCCCCTCTGGCACCTGCTTGGCTACGGCCCTGTCTCATAAGTTGTAAGCTCATAATATCACAAAATGTGCACATGAAAAAATTAAAACAGAGTAAACAATCTGATGTGGGCAGCACATGACTTTCCCTGCAGACTTATATCCACGTTATCTTTATTTTAATTAAATTTAATTCACTTTTCGTTCTCATTTTGATATCTGGACTTATTTTCAAAGGTGGCGTGGAGAAAATACGAAAAAACTAAAATATCTCGAGAACGACTAGTCCTAGTGTAATGGGGTTGGTCTTATTCCTTTCATTTTTAAAAATTACGTATAAAACAAGCATTTAATAGATATATTTGAGCATACGTAGTTTCTTTAAATGTTGACGATTTTTGAGGGCCATTTTGCAGAAAAAAAGGCAGGTTCTTTTTTCCTGAATCGTACCAAAATCTGATCAGCACCAGGTTAATCCACAAAAGACTTATCTACCGAATTTTGTGAAATTCGGTCCATTAATTTTTCAGCTAGAGTGGATACAGGCTTTTGCGGGCCATTTCGCAAAAAAAGGCGGGTTTTTTTTATTCCGAATCGTACCCAAAACTAATCAGCACCAGATTCGCCCACAAGTGAATTACCTACCAAATTTTATGAAATTCTGTCAATTAGTTTTTTAGTTAGAGTAGATACAAAATCTGAAAGCACAGACAAACAGACAGACACACACAGACGTCACGCTAAAAATAGTTTTTTCGTATTCTAGAGGCCAACGCGTAGATTTTTCGAAAACTTGTGTTGAGATTTTCGGCATGATTCCAATACTTTCCTTATACATTACCATGTATTGCAGGGAAAGTAGAAAGGTTTCCGTAACTTCCGAAAACTATTCAAGTTAGATTTGGCACAAATTATATGGAAGTTTTATTATGTTTTAACAATATCTCATACAGAAATTGGAAACGTAGATGCAGTTAACCACACTATAAAGAAAATTAAATGTCATCGGATAGTTTTGGAACTAGAGTGGATAGCTCACACATACACAATGCTGAAAATAGTTTGTTCATACTCTAAATAGACCAAAACGTGTAAATCCTACGAAAACTCGAATTCCAATATTCGACTTCATTTTAATCATTTTCCGCTATATATTACTGTGCGTGATAGGAGAAAATAAACAGAACAATAACCCTTATACGCTATGGGTATCAAGAGATTTTGTCCTTGACGTTTTAAAAGCAATTTAAAATAAATTAATTTCCTCACATAAAATTTCGCTATCATCACTTTACAGCATTACGTACTATAAACTTAATTTGTCGCGTCGAAGATTAAAATTTTACTGAAATTAGATTGAAAATTAATTACTTCATCAACTAAATAAATGTGGATAATTAATAGGTTTGTTTTGTTTGTTTAAACAATATAATGTTATTTAGTTAAAACAACAGCACGATCTTATCAAATCGTTCATTTATTGCGAAATCTGTCTAGACGTACAGCAATTGAAAGAAGACTCATAAAACTCATCTACTTACGGATGAGCAGACGCCATAATTCAGGCCATTTTTCCTTCGTTTTACAACGATCACATTTAAAACTCGAAATTTTAGAGACCATTTTACTTATCTTCCCCTACCCCTACATATAGCCCATTAAAACATCTTCGGCGTAAAAATTACGATGCTGGGCTGAGAAGTGATAATAAGCTGAAACGAAAAGAAAAAAAAAGTTATATGTGAAGCACATAACTTTTTTTTTAAGATTAGAAATCGTTATTTTTCTTTATATACACTCTTTAATGAAAAAAAAATCGGTGGTGGCTTCAGTCCGATGGAGCCGAAAGGGTTTTACGTGAATAATGTCTAGTAAAATAAAATCCCAATAAAATTATCGTCATATATCCTTTAGGGGCTACAAATTGCTTACTGTTCATAACTAGTACGATTAGTTTTGGAGATACAAACATTGGAAATGGAAAATTTTCTCGACAAGACGATTGCTCTAAAACCACAAGAGCTTAGCGAAAACAAACAATTGATCTAGAAACAAGATTTTCTACTGAAAATGTTTGTCGCTTAATGTTTACATTTGTCTTTTGTAATTTAAAAAGGTATTTCAACTGAAAATAAGCAAAGTGAAACAAAAACATTTTTGATCGAAACTTTTTTTTCAAATATAAAAAAAAAATAGTTCAAAATGTTAAAATATTGAAATTATTTTTATATATTCAAAAGTGATGCCCTATTTTCATCAAAGCACATACAAATTGTTTTTACTTTATATATCAGGTTCGGAGATATAAATATCCAAAGTGTTTGCATTGTTCGTTACGTTTCACTTTCAGTAAGGTAATCCGACCCTATACGTTATTTACGTTTAAAAGCGAAGCATCCCAGATAAAATATTCCGAGAACCAAGAAAGTTGGTAAGAAAATTCCTATTGGCTAAGCAAACAAGTGATTAAAATTTGGTTGTCAATGGACATCTAGGTCGCTCCTGAAGCACATTTAAAGTGCGCACACTGTGGTCCATGCAAGAGTTGTCAAACGCTTCTTGTGTACAGTCTGATTGTTATCGCCGCTGCACTGAATTCCATTGCCGCCCATCCCATGCGGCCTCTACGAAGACCCTACGTGTAACTGCAAGACTTCAGATCCTGTAACTCATCTTTTGGTCTTTCATGTCACATCTGTAAAAAGCCATTTACCAGCAAGGTAATGCCCGCCTACGTACAGCTCGCCTCGTTCAAGTCTGCTCCTGTGGTGATAAAACCCAGTGTTGAACTGGCCTATCGCGCAACGCCCGATGGGCCGTTGTGTGTTTAAGGGCCACTTTTGTTCAAGTGCTAGAGGTCTACACGGGTTCGGGTATGACCCACGGGTTTAAGCCAGGTCTGAGTTTATACACTGTTTCGGGATGAGCAGGGCTTGGGTTTAGTTTTTAAAAAGTCGGATAGAACACGTTTAATTAAAAAAAAAAATCTAAATGAATTTTCATAGAATACATGAAATTATTGTGTTGATTTCAGCTATGTAAAAATAACTGTTTAAAAGAAACCAACTGTTATCTTAATTCTTCGTACAAAAATGCCAGAAATTCATATTTTTAACACATTTGAATACAAATCTTTTCGGGCCGAAGCGGGCTGAGAATCAAATGTTTTAAAGCCGGGTTGGAGCACTAGTATCGTCGGGACGGGCCAAGTGTAAGTCTGAAATTTCAACCCGTACAAACCTCTATCAAGGGCATTTCAATCAACATTGAGATTTTCACGAGCCGGGAAATATATATATATGTTTCTGATTGGTTCAATCTCCAGACTGAATAATGACCGGCATACAATAACGGGATTGTCCGGTCCGTCGTAAGTTAAAGATGATCACGGGCTGACACGTTATTAAACAGTGAGGAAATTGGCTGGCCATCTAATAGATGTTTATCATGGCCGATTAGGCTAATTTTCATACTGGTCTGACTCTCAGGCCGAACACAGGCTGGCATATCACGTTGATGCACTGTTACTGGTTGGGATGGACTGCTTTCGTTGAAAGCTATCATTTTTAATTTTCTAGAAACACGAAATTTTAATTATGATTTTATTTCTTTGGTGCTAAATCGAATGTTAACTTTTAACCATCAGTAACGAAGCGTGCTAAAATAGGAAACACAGAAAACAGGGACCAAAATTAGCAATCAAAAATTTTTTAATTTGTTTTCTATTATTTACTAAATTTTAAAACAAATGTTTGTGTGGATCTATAAAACTTATATTTTGCTAGCTTGAATTTCTCATAAAACACGTGTTTTCTATTACGGGCCATGGACGGGTTAGACCGGTAAGGTTCCAAATCTAAAGTAATATATACCACGAAAGATTTAAATTACCTACCTAATTTGAGTTTTCTAGCTATTCCTTCCCAAACATGTAATTTCCTATTGCGGGCCAAAAACGGGCTTCAAAATTCAAAGAATCAAAATATACCAATAAAGGCAACGATATGCTTAATTTAAGCTTTGTTGCTTCGGTTTTAAATTATTCCTCAAAAACATGTGATTTCCTGTGATGGGCCTTGTACGTGATAGACAAGTAAAGTTCAAAATACAAATGAAAATCTGGACCAGTTCAACCTTGGTATAAAGCCATTAGATTTAATTCCGTTGCTATACATTCTTATATACTTTTGATATGCACATGATATACATTATTTCAAATAAATTTGCGAAAAACGTATCGTCTGCATAATGCTATCTCTCGTCTGCATAATGCTGCTCTAGGTTCGTTTGATATTAATATATCGACAACCTTAAGTCCTAGAAACTCAAAACATGAATTAAATTTTAAGTGTGGCTATTCCAAGGTTACAAAATTTCATGAAATTCTATGTAGCGCCGTTCTTCCGTGATGATGAGACAAACGCATAAACCTACATACAAACAAGCAGATTTTCAATTTTATTTATATAGATAACAATTTTACAATTAAACCATATGTTTTTCGTAGACAACGTTGCCGTTGCTAAAAAAAATGCATGCAAATATAGAGTAGTAATTTATAACAGACGATAAAAAAAACAGAAAAGTAAAAAGAAAAATATTTTTATTATATTGTCTGCAGATTAAACGGTTTATTTTTAATTCCATTCATTTATAAAGCTTCCATAATTTTAGATATAAGAGGCATGATCAACAATGGGGTCCCTTTAACGGATATAGAATTACAGTTTTTGTAGAGAGACTTCTCGTTTGTTTGGAGGCTCCTATAACGATTGGGTCTCGCTCAAAGTAAGAAAATAGTCAGAAAGACATGAAGACTGACATGAAGAAGGACGCCTAAATTTTAAGAAGGACCATACCATGGTTACCCATCAAAAAGTCATGAAATCCATTACAGCCCTTCTCCCATGATAATATAACAGACGTACAGATTGGACAGTTGGTTCATCATCTTCAGTCTGTCCTTGAGCAAACATAATACAAACATAAACGACGTCGAAAAACGAATGGAAACCTGGGGGACTAAAGACTCAACCGGCACAATATGAGGTCAGAACTGCGGAATTCCCACAGTCCAAGTCTACATGATTTTCCAGCAGACTGCACCACATACATCACTACGGCCTTTCAAACTTGTACTGTCCAAACCGATCGGAAGGCTAAACTGTACGCATGTGGAGGGCGGCATCTACAAGTGTTGAATTAGACTACATGGTATTATAGTAAAGATATAAATAGTTGCAAATAACGTACAATAAAAGATTTGGCTGTAAAACGGCTGGACTAGTTAAGGGGACGGTGGACGTTGAATTTTTTTTAATTTATTTATTGACGTAGAAACATGAAAATTTGTATAAATATTCTTCTTAACATTGCTATATAAAATACCATTAAATTTTTTTCAATTTTGCTATAATTTTGTATTTTTTTTTTTTAGCGAAAATTTGAAAATGCTCCTTGCGTGCCATTTTTTCACATTTTAAATTAATTTTACATTATAATCACATAAAAACATATTATGAACAAATTTGGGTATTCATTTTTAAATCCGTTAGAAAGTTAATTTTTTAAAAATACTTTTCTGCATTAAAACTTAATTTTCATCATTTAATTAGGTTCTTATTCGCTTTTAATTATCTTAATAAAGTCCAATTATAAAATGCATACCCAGTTTCATTAAAAAGTATGAGAAGTGTCTTCTTGCCAAATTTCATGCATCTCAAACAAAAATTAAGATGCATGGAGCATTTTAAAAATGTAAAACCTTTGAAAATTCCGTTTCGAAAAAAATGCATTTAACCTTTTGCTGACGGGTGGGCCAGCGTCCATCCCAAATGAAGAACTTCCCCAAAAGACAGGTATTTGACATACCCTGTCCCAAACAGTTCGATCCCCCTTTGCAGGCATTGGCGTGCATGGAAATCGCCGACAGAAACATTGCACCTGCCACGCTGCCACACCCGTAAGCAAAAGGTTAAATGTGTAAAATAATGTTATATATTAAAAAGAAAAAACCTTTTTTAGTCGATTTTTGCTCATTTCAACGTCCACCGTCCCCTTAATATGTACACAATTGTATATTCATTAGATAACTTTAGCATCACTATCTCTCTTGTCAACATAGAGGCCAAGACTTATACACATTAAACACCAGTATGAAAACCCTCAATCATTAAGTGCATTTTCACAGATCTCTGCCTAACAACTTTGTATGAAACCAGCAAAAGAGATGAAAGCATTCTCCTGTTGATGTAAATTAAGAGGCAACATTGAAACGTAACAAACAGATTTAAGACTTACCCTAGCGGCGAGCGAAGAGTTTGGCTTCTCAAGCAGGTCCCACAGGAACTTTTGGTACTGGGAACAACGGTGGTACCCAAACTCTTCCTCGTCCCTCTGGCGCAGGGACTCGGCCTCTTTACGCATTTCCTCGTGGACGTGCTCCTTCTTCTGGTGGTACTTGTGCTGACAGCACGACTCCAGGTACAGCTCGTCCACCCCCCAGTACTCCAGGTCGTCGCTGAAGGCCAGCACACACATCTCCTCTACCAGATGCAGCTTCCCCGTCCGGTAGAAATTGAGGACGGCGCTGAAGGACCGGGGATGGCGGTCGAAGAAGTACTCGTTGTCCACTAGGCTGCAAAGAGAAAGCTTGTCAGAACTTAGTATATCACAGACATTTCTGTTACAGTAAAGTTAATAGCCGTTGTTCCCAAATTATAGTTCATAATTCCCGTTACCGTATCACTACCACTACTTATACAAGGTAGGATCAAAAAGTTCAGAGACTGTGCTGATATCTCCAACCCTGATTGGAGGAGAGGTGAACTATTTTACCGTGGCGTAGAGGCACATGTGATGCGAGATGTGAAAAGGAAGAAGCAGGTCTTTTTCCAGACAATGCGTGTCAGTGAACTGTAGTCGTTCGCGTTCGTCGAAAATGGAAATGGCGTTTGAAGAACAACGTGCGAATATCAAATTATGACAGCGATTTCCCCAAATACTGGCAGAATTTGATATCCGCACGTTGTTCTTCAAACGCCATTTCCGTTTTCGACGAACGCGAACGACTACAGTTCACTAACACGCATTGTCTGGAAAAACCTTGCACTGCGGACCCGCTACTTCCTTTTCACATCTCAGGTCACATGTGCCTCTATGCCATAGTACAATAATTCCCTTCTCCTCCAATCAGGGTTGGGGATATCAGCACAGTCTCCGAACTTTTTGATCCTACCTTGTAAAAATGCATGAGATTATTGGTTAACCATGTGGAAAGCACGACATAGATGAGTCATGGATGAAAATTGTGGAAGGCTTTGAAAAATGCACCTATATTTCGCGCAATAACCTGACTTCAAAAGTTTTTTTTTGCTTATGCCATAACAGTGAGGGGTACGTCTACGCTGGATATACAAGTCGGAAACACACACAGTGGCAGCCCGACTTTTTAATTTTCCATCCAATTTAAACCGAACCCCGTGAGGGTGGCAACCACAGGGATTGTACCCTTCTCCCCGGTGCGCATCACATCTCGGAAAACGTGCCCATATTCCGCGTAAACAAGGGGATAGTTTTGAGTACGATCCCCGTGCCTAAACTACAGGGCTAAAGTTGCCCAGACTACGAAAGCGATGTTCCAATAGGCTGTCCTCTGCTACAAATATAATTGCGGACATTGTACTACATTAATTGTCATAAAACTAAAAGTTTATTGAAAAAATGCTCGCCTGCGTTTAAGTCAGCAATTTCTGAAAGTAAATCAACACATTCTGATTATAACTGTCCTATTATCGTGCGTATAACAAGTTGCAAAGTGTGGCGTGCGGATGCGACAAAAAGCGTTCACAGACATTTATGTGTTCTCAGGTTCATGCAAAATATAGGGTGCGATCATAACTCTCGACCGGTTAGATGGGGCATTTTGGCTGGTATTGAAAATAACTCTCAGTTGCGGTGTAACCTTGGCAGAATGTGTGTAATTTCCGTTATTCCTAAGGTACGGTAATTCCGAAACGGGAAAATTCACAGAACAATGTTGGTAAAACTAGTCATTGCTTGAAAATGATAGTTTGAATGACGCCATGGATGTGAAGGGAATTAAAATAGTATATATTAACACAGTTGAGTCAAATGATTCAAATTCATCGGCGTAACATATCCATTGAGAAGTTGAAAAAAATCTGGTCTGGGTAGCACGTGACTTTCTCTACAGACTCAAATTTATCTTCTCTTTCATAATCCATTAAATTAAGTTTAATTGCACAAAATGACACTCATACTTTTGAAATTATATCCAATTTACAGTTTTAAAACAATGTTATTTGGCTACTTAAACGCATTTGAAAACGTAGTCAAATTTTCAGATACAAGACTAAATATGCAGAATTGTATTAATTGTTTTATACGCAATTATTGACAACGAATTAAATAAGACCAATCTCATTACTCTAGAACGAGCCGTTATCGAGATATTTTAGTTTTTTTGATACTTCGCCAGTTGAAAATAAATCCAGTCGCCAAATGGTCAAATGAAAACAAAAATTTCATTTAGACTGAAAATTCCGTGACATTCTGAACAAATATCTTTATTTTTGTGCAATTAAACTCAATTTAATAAATTATGAAAGAAATAAAGCGTAAATGAATTTCAGTCTGTAGGGAAAATCGTGTATTGCTCACATCAAATTTCTTTTGCCTTCTGGTGCTGATTGTGATAGAAGCAAAAACAAATAATTTGGAATATAAATGTATGAGAAAGTTGACTGGAGACTTACACTCCAAATATTTTTTTTTTAACTAGCAGTTGGCTGCGGGTACAGCATCCATTTAGTGAAAGTTACAGCTGGTTTACAGGATCTTTACAGACAGCAATTAAGTTCGAAGAGAAAAATCTGATGTGGGCAGCACATCACTCTCCCTGCAGACTTATATTCACGTTCTCTTTATTTTATTTCAATATAATTCACTTTTAATTCCATTTTCGTTCTCATTTGGTAACTGGACTTATTTTCAAAGGTGGCGTAGCGAAAATGCGAAAGAACTAAAATATCTCGATAACGGCTAGACCTAGAGTAATGGGATTGATCTTATTCTTTTTATCGTTAAAAATTAAGTATAAAGCAAGCATTTAATGGACATATTTGAGCATACGTAGCTTTTATTTTAGAATTTGGCGATTTTTGTGGGCCATTTCGCAAGAAAATACTGGTTATCTTTTTCTGAATCGTACAAAAATCTAATCAGCACCAGGGTAACCCACAAGCGACGTATCTACCAAATTTTGTGAAATTCGGACCAATAGTTTTTCAGCTAGAGTGGATACAGGCCATTTTTGAGAGCCATTTTGCAGAAAAAGGCGGGTTCTTTTATCCCAAATTGTACCAAAAACTAATCAGCACCAAGGTCATACACAAGTGACTTACCTACCAAATATTATGAAATTCGATCCATTTGTTTTTGAATTAGAGTGGATACATACATTATACAGACAGACATACAGAAAGACACACAGACAGACAGACAGAAAGATACACACACACACACTGATAGACAGACAGACACACACACACACACAGAGAGAGAGACGTCACGCTAAAAATAGTCTTTTCGTATTCTAGAGTTCCCGAAACATGTAAATCCGTCAAAAACTCGAGTTGCAATTTTCGGCATGATTCCAATACTTCCATGTACATTACCATGTATTGCAGGGAAAGCAAAAATAAGAAATCACGTATACTCTATAAGCACCTTATTCTCTTTTAAGTAGGGAAACCCTATTTATTATAGATAGGCTTAAAACGCGTTGTGAAATGCGATGCCACTCGAATGTTTGTCACGTACAAAGAAAATAAGAATTCGCATACCAAGAACTAAGGAAAAAAATCGTCGATTTCGTACTTATATCTAAAAATATCCACCATGAAACATGTTCCACATTTGATTGCGTAATACCGTCTAGCCTAGTCCAGCATGAAGGGGTGAAGCCTTAGGCTACCGATAGTATAATAAAGTAGCGAACAAAAAAATCTGATGTGGGCAGCACACGACTATCCCTACCTCAAATTCATTTTCTCTTTATTTCATTAAGAATTCATTAAATTGAGTTTAATTGCACATAACAATCATAATTATTTGAAATTACATTGAATTTACACTTTAGATTCATGGTAATGCATAGGGAAAGTATTGGAATCATGTCGAAAATCCCAACTCCAGTTTTCGACGGAACTACACGTTTTGGGACCTCTAGAACACGAAAAACTATTTTAGCGTAACGTCTCTCTCTCTGTGTGTGTGAAAGCCCCAGGCCGTCCGACTCGTCCAGAGGACTTAGAGTATCTATTTGGACGGCCGGCTCTCTGTGTCTGTGTCTGTTAGTGTGTGTGTGCGTGTGAACGTGTGTGTGTGTGTAATGTATGTATACATTTCGGTCAAAAACTAAAAGCCCGAACTTCCTAAAATTTTATAGGTAAGTTACTTGTGGGTTACCGTGGGGCTGATTAGATTTTGGTACGATTCGGAAAAAGAGAACCTGCCTTTTTTTTGCAAAATGGACCTCAAAAATTGTCTGTATCCACTCTCGTTAAATAACTAATTGACCAAATTTCACAAAATTTGGTAAATAAGTCACTTGTGGGTTACCCTGGTGCTGATTAGATTTTACTACGATTCGGAAAAAAAAAGAACCTGCTTTTTTTTTTTTTTTTTTTTTGAGAAATGGAGCGCAAAAATCGCCAAAATCAAAAGTAAAAGGCTAAGTATACTCAAATCTATGATTTAAATGCTTGTTTTATACAGAATTTTTGACGATAAAAAGAATACTTCCAACCCCATTACTCTAGGCCTAGCCGTTCTCGCGGTATTTAATTTTATTCGCATTTTTGCGACGACGCCTTTGAAAATACGTGCAGTTACCAAATGAAAGCGGAAATGGATTTAAAACTGTAAATTAAGCATCATGTCAAATCACTACGCTTGTTATATACTGAAATTTAATGAAATATTAATGAAATAGAGAGAAAATTAATTTGAGTCTGTAGGGACAGTCATGTGCTGCCCACATCAGATTTTTCGTTTTCATTTAGTAACTGGACGCATTTTCAAAAGCGGAGCAGCAAAAATGCGAAAAATTAAAATATCTCGAGAACAGCTAGTCCTAGAGTAATGGATGATCTTATTCATTTCGTGATCAAAAATTTTTATTAAACAAATATTTTATTGATACATTTGAGCATACGTAGTCTTATTTCAGATTTTGACGACGTTTGCTGACCATTTTGCTAAAAGGGACAGGCTCTTTTTTCCCAAATCGTACTAAACTCTAATCAGCACCAAGGTAGCCCATAAGTGACCAAATTTTGGGAAATTTAGTCAATTAGTTTTTTTGCTAGAGTGGATACATACGATTTTGCGGGCCATTCCTAAAAAAAAAATCTGACGTGGGCAACACATGAATTCCTTATATAATGCAATGAATTTACTACTTTTACAGCAAAACAAATAAATTATTTTTATAGTAGATATTTATATTCTTTCCAAGATATTGAATTTTCGTCAATGAGTCGTCATTTTCATTGATTTAGTGTCATTTTTATCCATTTGGCGAGTTTCTGGCTAATTCAGCAACATTGAAAAAGACGCCAAGTTGGCGACATTCCACTAAATTCGTCGCCAAACTCTCGCCAAGCGTTATGAATAGAGAAATAAGTTATTCTTACAGCAGATAAATGACTATTGGCGTTCATATACAAAAGTATTACTCAAAGTACCTTTTTTCATGAATGGAAAGAGCTAGATCCACGAGAATGATGTCACCCAATTTAACGCATGGTATTACATAAGAAAAGTGAACATGTTTTTCAATAGGAAATATTTTTTTTATTTTATATGATTTTTTGATACATTTATTTGACAAATGTGCAATATCTCGAGAACGGTTCATGTTAGCGCGTTCTAAAATTTAGGTCATTCGTTTTCTAATGAAAAATTACATAAGAAATGTCTATTTGCGTAACTTTATTAGCAGTTTTGATTTTTTGACGACTTTTTTAAAATTTCACTCGAAAATTTCGGGGGTTCTGAATATTCGGTTGCGTATAGAAAAAAATCTGATGTGGGCAACACATGACTTTCCTTATATAATGTAATGCATTTACTACTTTTACAGTAAAAAAATAGGTTTTTCTTATAGTAGATACTAATATTCTTTCCAAGATATTGAATTTTCGACAATTAGTCGTCATTTTCATTGATTTAGCATCATTTTTATCCATTTGGCGAGATTTTCATTAATTTGGCAACATTTCAAAAAAGTCGCCAAGTTGGCGACATTCCGCCAAATTCGTCGCCAACATCTCGCCAAGCGTTATGCACTAAGAAAAAAGTTATTCTTACAGCAGATAAATGACTATTGGCGTTCAAATACAAAAATATTATTCAAAGTATATTTTTTCATGAATGGAACGAGCTAGATCCACGAGAATGATGTCACTCAATTTATCGCATGGTATTACATATGAAAAGTGAACATGTTTCTCAATAGGAATTTTTTTTTTATGTGACTTTTTCATAATTTTTTTGAAAAATGTACAATATCTCGAGAACGGTTCATGTTAGCGTTCTAAAATTTATGCCAATCGTTTTCTAATGAAAAATTACATAAGAAATGTCCATTTGCGTAACTTTATTAGCGGTTTTGATTTTTTGACGATTTTTTCAAAATTTCATTCGAAAATTTAGGGGGGTTTTGAACATTCGATTACGTATAAAAACAACAGGCTTCCAGTGTTTACGGATTGTGATTTTTGTACCAAATTTGGTTCGAATCGGTCCATTCGTTCGTCAGTTATCGTCTCCACAGACTCACTGACACACACACACACACACACACAGACATCACTTCAAAAATGTTTGATTCGTGATCAGGGATGCTTGAAACGTGCTCTCCCGTCGAAAACTCGAATTCAAATTTTCGACCCCGTCACAATACTTACCTTATACATTATGTATATAAGGAAAGAAATAGGTTTTTCTTATAGTAGATACTAATATTCTTTCCAAGATATTGAATTTTCGACAATTAGTCATCATTTTCATTAATTTAGCGTCATTTTTTTCCATTTGGCGAGATTTCGGTTAATTTGGCAACATTTCAAAAAGTCGCCAAGTTGGCGACATTCCGCCTAATTCGTCGCCAAAATCTCGCCAAGCGTTATGGATGAAGAAATAAGTTGTTCTTACAGCAGATAAATGACTATTGGCGTTCAAATACAAAAGTATTACTCAAAGTATCTTTTTTCATGAATGGAACGAGATAGATACACGAGAATGATGTCACCCAATTTATCGCATGGTATTACATATGAAAAGTGAACATGTTTCTCAATAGGAAATATTTTTTTTTTCATTTTATATGACTTTTTAATAATTTTTTTGAAAAATGTGCAATATCTAGAGAACGGTTCATGTTAGCGTTCTAAAATTTATGTCAATCGTTTTCTAATGAAAAATTACATAAGAAATGTCTATTTGCGTAACTTTATTAATGGTTTTGATTTTTTGACGATTTTTTCAAAATTTTATTCGAAAATTTAGGGGGGTTCTGAACATTCGATTACGCATAAAAACAATAGGCTTCCAGTGTTTACGGATTGTGATTTTTGTACCAAATTTGGTTCGAATCGGTCCATTCGTTCGTCAGTTATCGTCTCCACAGACTCACTGACACACACACACACACACATACTTTCACACAGACACAGACACACACACACACACACACACACACACACACACACACACACAGACATCACTTCAAAAATGTTTGATTCGTGATCAGGGATGCTTGAAACGTGCTCTCCCGTCGAAAACTCGATTTCGAATTTTCGACCCCGTCACAATACTTTCCTTATACATTATGTATATAAGGAAAGTAAAAATAGGCTTCCAGTGATTACGGATTGTAATTTTTGTACCAAATTTCGTTCGAATCGGTCCATTCGTTCGTCAGTTATCGTCTCCACCCACCCACCCACCCACACACACCACTTCAAAAATGTTTGATTCGTGATCAGGGATGCTTGAAACGTGCTCTCCCGTCGAAAGAATTCGAATTTTCGACCCCGTCACAATACTTTCCTTATACATTATTGTATATAAGGAAAGTAATAAACGCTTCGAAGCCATACTCGACTAACTCATTTCAACTCTTTAATCTGCAAGTCGTAGTTCTATACTTCAAACTATCAGATCTGAACATACCTGCTATTATTACTTCCCTTATATACATAATGTATAAGGGAAGTATTGTGACGGGGTCGAAAATTCGAATTCGAGTTTTCAACGGGAGAGCACGTTTCAAGCATCTCTGATCACCAATTAAACATTGAGACGATGTCTGTGTGTTTGTGTGTGTGAAAGTATGTGTGTGAGTCTGTGGAGACGATATCTCACGAACGAATGGAGCGATTCGAATGAAATTTGGTACAAAAATCACAATCCGTGAAAATTGGAAGCCTATTGTTTTTAAACGTAATCGAATGTTCAGAACCCCCTAAAATCTTCCGAGTGAAATTTTTAAAAAATAATCAAAAAAGCAAAACCTTTAATAAAGTTACGCAAATAGACATTTCTTACGTAATTTTTCCTTAGAAAACGATTGACATAAACTTTAGAACGCTAGAATGAACCGTTCTCGAGATATTGCACATTTTTCAAATAAATTTATCAAAAAATCCCATAAATTAAAAAAAATATATTAACTGTTGAGAAACATGTTCACTTTTCATATGTAATATCATGCGATAAATTGAGTGACATCATTCTCGTGGATCTAGCTCATTCCATTCATAAGAAAAGATACTTTGAGTAGTACTTTTGTATTTGAACGCCAATAGTCATTTATCTGCTATAAAAATAACTTATTTCTCCTTCCATAACGCTTGGCGATATTTTGGCGGCGAATTTAGCGGAATGTCGCCAATTTGGTGACTTTTCTAAATGTTGCCAAATTAACGAAAATATCGCCAAATGGATAGAAATAACTCTAAATCATTGAAAATGACGACTAGTTGACGAAAATTAAATACTTTAGAAAGAATTTAAGTATATCTACTATAAGAATAACCTATTTTTTACTTTCCTTATATACAATAATGTCTAAGGAAAGTATTGTGACGGGGTCGAAAATTCGAATTCGAGTTTTAGACGGGAGAGCACGTTTCAAGCATCCCTGACCACGAATCGAACATATTTGAAGTGATGTCTCTCTCTCTCTCTCTCTCTCTCTGTGTGTGTGTGTGTGTGTCAGTGAGTCGATGGAGACGATAGCTGACGAACGAATGGACCGATTCGAACGAAATTTGGTACAAAAATTACAATCCGTGAATACTGGAAGCTTATTGTTTTTATACGCAATCGAATATTCAGAACCCCCTAAATTTTCGAGTGAAATTTTTAAAAAATTGTCAAAACATCAAAACCTCTGAAAAAGTTACGAAACTAGGCATTTCTTGTTGTTGTTGTTGAAACCCAGACCGTCCGACCTACCAGAAAGGTGTAAGGTAACTGTTTGGACGGTCGGGAAGTGCCACCCAATTTAGACCGGAACCCAGTGGGGGAGGTATCCACAGGGACCGTACCCTCCTTCCCCTACCACCAACCTCTAGGAAGGACTTTCGGACCCACATGTTTAACGTGATCGTACTCCGAATGAACACGGCGGCAGTTTTGGCAGTGGCTGGAATCGAACCCGGAGACATTTCTTGTTGTTGTTGTTGTTGTTGAGACCCAGACCGTCCGACCTACCAGAAAGGTGTAAGGTATCTGTTTGGACGGCCGGGATGTGCCACCCAATTTAGACCGGAACCCAGTGGGGGAGGCATCCACAGGGACCGTACCCTCCTTCCCCTACCACCAACCACTCGGAAGGACTTACGGACCCACATGTTTAACGTGATCGTACTCCGCGTGAACACGGCGGCAGTTTTGGCAACGGCTGGAATCGAACCCGGGCCAACCGAGAGACATTTCTTGTGTAATTTTTCTTAGAAAACGATTGACACAAACTTTAGAACGCTAGCATTAACCGTTCTCGAGATATTGCACATTTTTCAAATTAATTTATTAAAAATCCAATAAATTAAAAGAAAATATTAACTGTTGTGAAACATGTTCACTTTTCATATGTAATATCATGCGATAAATTTGGTGATTTCATTCTCGTGGATTTAGCTCCTTCCTTTCATGAGAAAAGATACTTTGAGTAATTCTTTTGTATTTGAACGCCAATTGTCATTTATTTGTTGTAAGAATAACTTATTTCACAGTTCATAACGCTTGGCGAGATGTTGGCAACAAATTTGGCAGAATGTCGTCAACTTGGCGACTTTTTAATTGTTGTCAAATTAACGAAAATCTCGCCAAATGGATAAAAATGTCGCTAAATCAATGAAAATGACGACTAATTGAAGAAAATTCAATATCTTGGAAAGAATATAAGTATCTACTATAAGAATAACATTTTTACTTTTCTTATATACATGATGTTTATGGAAAGTATTGTGAAGGGTCGAAAGTTCAAATTTGAGTTTTCGACGGGAGAGCGCGTTTCAAGCATCCCTGATCACAAATCAAACATGTTTGAGGTGATTTCTGTCTGTCTGTCTGTGTATGTGTGTGCGCGCGCGTGTGTGTGTGTGCGTGTGTGTGTGTGGAGACGATATCTCACGAAGGAATAGAGCGATTCGAACGAAATTTGGTACAAAAATCACAATCCGTGAATACTGGAAGCCTATTGTTTTTAAACGTAATCGAATGTTCAGACCCCCCAAAATCTTCCAAATGAAACTTTGAAAAAATAATCAAAAAAGCAAAACCTTTAAACAAGTTACGCAAATAGAGATTTCTAATGTTATTTTTCCTTAGAAAACGATTGGCATAAACTTTAGAACGCTAGCACGAACCGTTCTCGAGATATTGCACTTTTTAAAATAAATTTATCAAAAAATCCCATAAATTAAAAAAAATATATTTACTGTTGAAAACATGATCATTTTTCATATGTAATACCATGCAATAAATTTGGTGACATCATTCTCGTGGATCTAGCTCGTTCCATTCATGAGAAAATATACTTTGAGTAATACTTTTGTATTTGAACGCCAAATAGTCATTTATCTGCTATAAGAATAACTTATTTCTCCGTCCATAACGCTTGGTGAGATTTTGGCGACGAATTTGGCGGAATGTCGCCAACTTGGCGACTTTTTAAATGTTGCCAAATTTACGAAAATCTCGCCAAATGGATAAAAATGACGCTAAATCAATGAAAATGATGACTAATCGTCGAAAATTCAATATCTTGGAAAGAATATATCTACTATAAGAAAAACCTATTTTTTCACTGTAAAAGTAGTAAATTCATTGCATTACATAAGGAAAGTCATGTGTTGGCCACATCAGATTTTTTTTATTTTCAAGATGTGTCATGTAAGAAGAGTGGGCAAATCTTGCCAAGGTCAGTAGTTCCCTGGTGATTGGGATTTATTCTGGTTTGTTTCCGTACTTTTTTAAAATGCATTAAATATTAATTTGTGCATATGCATTTAACATACGCGCTAACATGGATGCTTTTTCATTAGGCAAAATTCTAACCGATTAAGAGAAATCTGTCTTAACATCTCCATTACCATTACTTCTGTAACATTTGGATACTGCTTGCGACAAGGGAGTTTGAGATTAATGTATGTTTTACAGTACTTATCAATTGGTGATTTTTCATTAGTTTCAACATTTTACGACCAACATTTTCCTTTCATCTTGAAGGGTGTCAGTGGGATATCTATGGGAAAAACCTTAACAATCTTTACAATGTCTGTAACGCTGCGATTTGAATTTTTCTCCTTAGGCTACAGGAAACACATGTGTTTAAGAAAAGATGTAGTGAAATTTAAATAAGCTCTATAATGTAATTCAATTAGAATTAAAAAAAATCATCTGATGTGGACAGCACATGACTTTCCCTGCAGACTCAAATTCATCCTTTATTTTTTTAATAATTCATTAAATTGAGTTTAATTGCACAAAGTAACACTAAATTTGCATTTTTAATTCAATTTTTTTTTTATTTGGTAATTGGACATTTTTCCAAAGGCGGCGTAATAAAAATGAGAAAAATCTCAAATATCTCGAGAACGGTTAGTTCTAGAGTAATGGCGTTGATCTTATTCTTTTCCTCGTCAAAAATTACGCGTAAAGCAAACAAGCATGTAATTGATACATTTGAGCATACGTAGTCTTTTTTTTCTAGATTTTGGCGATTTTTGCGGCCCATTTCGTAAAAAAGGAAAGTTGTTCTTCTCCGAATCGTACCAAAATCTAATCAGCACCAGGGTATTCTACAAGTGACTTATCTACTAAATTTTGTGAAATTTAGTCGATTAGCAATTCAGCTAGAGTGGATACATGAGATTTTTGAGGGCCATTCCGCAAAAAAGACGGGTTCTTTTTTTCCCGAATCGTACCAAAAACTAATCAGCACCAGGGGCACACACAAGTGACTTACCTACCAAATTTTATGAAATTCGGTCCATTAGTTTTTGAGTTAGAGTGGATACATACATTGCACACACAGACGTCACGCTAAAAATAGTTTTTTCGTACTTTAGAGGTCCCAAAATGTGTAAATTCGTCGAAAACTCGAGTTGCGATTTTCGGCATGGTTCAATACTTTCCCTATACCGTGTATTGCAGGTAAAGTAATAATGACCTTAGGTAAATAGGTGATTATTCTAGTTACATTACATAGCAATCGATGTTTCTTGCTGTTTATTCCTAAGAAAATAACTTAAAGTAACTTTGAATTAAAAGTGCAGCCAAATAGTGACCTTACAACAAAAAGTAACTAATAATTGAAAAAGTAATCCAGTGGCAGTCCTGTATAGACAGACGACTTTCAGTAACAAATGTACAAAACAAAAGAACATGGCGAAATAAGTTATCCTTGAAATGAATGCGTGTTTATCTTACCGCAGAGGGAGGTACGATTTGCGCTAATGCCAAAATCTCACGTTTCTCGACAATTGTTCGCTGAGGATTCCGCCAATTTAACTTTCCTACCCGATCGCGATCCAGAACGTAAACGACACCTGGCGTCACGTCGTTTAAGTCCCCATTAAACGCGACGAGAATTCTTCAAAGAAAACTACCAGGAAGTTACTTTCACTCTGGAGCTCGAAGTTCGGGGCAGCTATGGAAATGAAAAGCTAGTTTCTACATTTAAAAAAAATCTGATGTGGGCAGCACATGACTTTCCCTGCAGACTTATATACACATTCTCTTTATTTTAATTAAATTTAATGCACTATTAATTCAATTTTCGTTCTCATTTGGTAACTGGACTCATTTTCAAAGGTGGCGTAGAGAAAAAACGAAGAAACTAAAATATCTCGAGAACGGCTAGTCCTAGTGTAATGGGGTTGGTCTTATTCTTTTCTTCGTTAAAAATTACGTATAAAACAAGCATTTAATGGATATATTTCAGCATACGCAGTTTTTTATTTCAGATTTTGTTGATTTTTGCGGGCCATTTTGCAAAAAAAGGCAGGGTATTTTTTTCCTAATCGTACCAAAATCTAATCAGCACCAGGGTAACCCATAAGCGACTTATCTACCAAATTTTGTGAAATTCGGTCCTTTAGATTTTCAGCTAGAGTGGATACAAGCTTTTGCGGGCCATTTCGCAAAAAAAAGGCGGGTTCTTTTATCCCGAATCGTACCCAAAACTAATCAGCATCAGATTATTCGCCCACAAGTGATTTACCTCCAAATTTTATGAAATTCGGTCAATTACTTTTTTAGTTAGAGTGGATACAAAATCTGCACAGACAGACAGACACACAGACAGACAGACACACACACCACAGACGTCACGCTAAAAATAGTTTTTTCGTATTTTAGAGGTCTCGAAACGTGTAGATCTGTCGAAAACTTGAGTTGCGATTTTCGGTATGATTCCAATACTTTCCCTATTGCAGGGAAAGTAAAAAAGTCTTCGCGTCTGTGCAACTGTGTCGTCTGTAGAGGAAAATCGAAGTTTGGGACAGATGTGAAATTCGATATAGAGATAATTTAGGTCCCCGAACGAAACGGCTCTGCGAGATTTTTAATTTCTCATAGTATTTTCGATTTCGAGATTTTGATGCCAATATATGTTTTAAGACCTCTTGAACACGTTTTGACTATTTTTGGAGTGATGTCAGTCTGTCTGATGCCTGTTGTCGATTTCAAGGGTACACGATAGCGGCTACAAATATTATTGGATTTTCAAGAAAACTTTATATCCGGCTTCGTTATATAAAAAAAAATCTAGAACTAGATAGAATTTTTTGAAATTCCACAGAAAACTTCGAAATTTATTCAAAATTGCATAGTTTTAATCATTGTTGTCAAATATAGCCGAGATACAATTGTTGTGTTCGTAACACCATTGGTGTCAATCGGGAGGGAAGGAGGGAGGGACTACATCGCAAGTATGATATCAATCGAAAGATTTTGTCATGTTCTTTAAAGTGAAGGGTAACACGTTAGACTTGTAATCATTTGGATCAACGATACAGATTGTTCAAAATTTTACTTGCAAAATCTGAGGGGCGGGGGGACACCACAAGCTAGTTAAAAATGGATTCTGATATGAGAAAATCGAATTGGTCCACATTCCACTTGATTATTTTTTACCCTCCCTGCAATACATTGTAATGTATAGGGAAAATATTGGAATCATGACGAAAATCGCAACTCGAGTTTTCGACGGGTCTACACGTTTTGGGACCTCTAGAATACGAAAAACCTATTTTTAGCGTAACGTCTGTGTGTGTGTCTGGCTGTGCAACGTATATATCCAACTCAAAAACTAATGGACCAAATTTCACAAAGTTTGGTATGTGACTTGTGGGTTACTCTGTTACTGATAAGATTTTGGTACGATTCGGAAAAAAAGAACCTGCCCTTTTTTTAGCGAAATGGCCAGAAAAAAATCATCAAAATCTAAAATAAAAGACTACGTATGCTCAAAAATATCAATTAAATACTTGTTTTATATGTAATTTTTGACGAAAAGAATAAGACCAACTTCATTATTCTAGATCTAGCCGTTTTGAGATATTTTAGTTTTTGCGCATTTTTGCTACGCCGCTTTGGAGAATAAGCCCAGTTACTAAATGAAAATGAAAGTTGAATTAAAAGTGTAAATCTAATGTTATTTCAATTGATTATGTATGTTATTTCGGGCAATGAAATTCAATTTAATGAATTATTAATGAAATAACGAGGAGATGAATTTGAGTCTGCAGGGAAAGTCATGTGCTGCTCACATCAGATTTTTTAATTCGAAATAGTTTAAAAATTATGAACATTTAAAGCGGAAGATGCTTCGTAATTTCTATTTCAAAATCACATTAGTTCGAGCCGATGTATTTCAGAGTGTGAACGATACGGAAGAAAACGTTCTGTTTAAATGACAGACAATTTGTCTAGACGAAAAAATGTTTCTAAACTAAGTTAATTTAACTAATCGGTTTCCTAACTTCGAATTTAAAATAGTTTGTTTTATTAGTAATTTTTTCAATTTGATATTATATTATCACATTATGAGTGTTGTGTTAAAAATGGCAAAATTCTGATGAAAACTCACTATATGACGGCATTTAATTTTTTAAATTTTACTTCTCGGGAAAAGTCACTTTTTTCATTCTGAATTAATCATAGTGATGCTTTATTTTCTCCGTGTAAGGTTTTCTGAAAGTAAACATGAAATATATTAGTTTGATAATTTTGAATCTCAGCTTCTAATTATGCTAGAGCTTAGTTTATTCTCTTTAACTAGAGCTAACGTATGCCGTATACTCGGATTGCATGCGCTCTATAAACTTATTTAAAACGAAATACGCTCGCGCCGCAGAATGTTATTTATTTTGTGTTCTAAGCGAGCGTATCGAAAATGTGTTGTTTGGTTTTCGAGTATTTGCTGTATGTTCTGGTGTATTTTTAACTAGATGTTTCCATCTTAAATCCTGAGCAACGCTGGGTACATTTTCTAATCAGTCATGTGGCGGTGTGACATGTATCAAATGACCAGAATTAACAAGTATAATCATCGTAGAAATCATCGAAAACGCTTCATAAAAAGCAACATAAAACGCAAAAATAAAGATACTAACCGATTTCGAAAGTAAAAATAGTTTCTTCATTAAGACTATACACGAGTCAGAGCACGACAAACATCTACCCTGCAGAGGAACAGTGAAGCTAGAAGTCTTTTCAGAGTAACAAACGCGGCTAAAGTAAGAGATGGTTGACAACAGCAGGAAGAAAAACAATGAAATAACAAGAAAGATCAATCATGCATAAAGCATTGATTATGAAACACTTTCCAACTTCAATACAATTTTATTTAAACATCTCTAAAATGCGATACATTTCTCGGTAATATTTTTAAAATTATCATAATACTACAATAATTTATTATATTTGAAAATTTCATCGAAAACAAATGAAATTTATTCAAATGACGTCATCGAAATATAAATCGCCTGGCTCTCTCTATAAAAGCAGCATTTCATTCATAACAATTTTTCCATTTATTTCATTCATCACAATACTATAATAATTTATTTTGTTTAAAAACTTAAAGCCATGGAGGTACAAGTAATTTAAATCTATGCTTAAAATTTCATTGAAAAAATCGTCTGGTTCTCTTTGTAAAATCAATGAATGTTTCATTCATATCAGCTATATTGAAGACTCCATGAGCTAAATAATTTTGCGTTAAAAAATGCAGCAATTCTTATACAACTCATTCTACATATTTTGGTGTGTGCATTATCCATAAGTGAAAATTAGGCTTCATTGTAGAAATAATCAAGGTTTGGTGATCATTTAAACTCAAATATATTGTAATTGCGTTGTTTCATTATGTAGATGCACAGAATTTAAGCAAAAATAAAGCGGTTCTAGGACGGATGCAACAATAAATATGAATTAAAAAACCTTTAAATATCACGATTTTGACACAAGATGGATGCCATGTTTTATTTTGAAGTGGGTCACGTGATCTCTTCATATAATTGATCACGTGATCTCTTCCTATAAAAGGTGTAATCAATATTTAATTTTTATTTTAGAAACTACTGAATATACTTTGCTGAAATTTTTTTATATACTTTATGGGATAATTTGAATATTTTCTAAAACTTTCTAAGCAATTTGTGAATTTTAAATCCGCTTGAAAAATGTTTGAAAAATTAGGTCCCATAGTTTTCAATGTATTTCATTTTTTCAACCCGGGTACAATCCAAAACTAATTGGGTGATATTATTCATTTACATTCCCATAGGTCCCACAGACCGTCTGGACAACATATTAAATTTCATTTTCATAAAGTCATTTTAAGGCAGTTATCGTGCTGACAGACAGAATGAACGAAGTCAAGCACTTTTCAAGTATGTTGTAAAGTGTTAAAAACCACGGAGCAAGGAGCGGGTAATATGAATGAATGATAAAAACGAAGGAAGAAAAATAGCAGAATTTTATAAATGAACGGTAAAACACCAATGTTAACAGTCAACAGAAAATGACAAAGCAGCTGCTCAATGAGAAAAACCACGAACTTCATGTGGATACGATACGCTGAATTATTTTTCTTATTCAATTAATTGTAGGGCCACACGCCCCACGATAAATTACATTGAAAACTAACCGTTTCGTTAAGTTTGATTAAATCAACTGTAAAATATCTGATGTGGGCAGCACATGAAATTCCCTACAGACACAAATTTATTTTTTGCTTCATTATGCATTAAATTGAGTTTAATTGCAGAAAATAACGTGGATACTTTCTTGATATTACATCCAATTTGCATCTTAATGCATCTTCATTTTATTTGGCAACTTATTGCATTTTAAAATGTCTTGAACCCCTCAAAACTCCGAAGTTATGACAATTTCCGTATTTATCCTTTGTCTTTTCGAATCTGCAAAAATAAAAGATTTTTATGCTGAGAGACAGGTTTCCTAAAAGTCAGCCAAATGATAATTTGCGTTGCGTTTATCTATCTGTTCTACTTATGTCAATTGGCTGCGACCTTAATCTGCACAGCTTTCTGGATGCAATAGTCAGAAGATTTTTCTTCAAACTCACAATTAAACGAAATCATTTATTATATAAAATATACTTTTAAAATGTTATCGGTACATATTAAAAGTACAGAAAATATTTCAATTTTAATTTCTTGTAATCACTTTGCGGGGAGATGGAATAAAGTTATCCATTTTGGGTATAAATATGGGCTGTCCAAATGGCTGCAGACAAAATATTTACCAATGGCCTGTTGATTTATGAGTAAAATAAAATGAAATTTAGACTTAAAATGGCAGAATTAGTCCCAATATGGAATCCACAACGAAAAGTTTTTTCAATTTCCGTATTTATCCTTGGGTCCTTTTAGAATCTGAGAAAATAATGATTTGGAATTAAACCATCTTCTTAAAAATTTATCCCAGTGTTTCATTATTTCTTGCAAATAAACATTATTTCGGCGCGTCGCAAAAAATCCGAACGCTAAAAATGGCAGTGTACAAATGTGGGCGTGACCATATACGCAATTAATGCATATCTCGGCTATTCACAATTAAATCTTCTTAAAATATTGCTAATTGTCTATAAACAAAAATAATTGTCAGGATTTTCAATTTATTTCATTTCTTATGATAGTCATTGTCGAGGTATTGTCCATTGGCTGAGCTCCTATGTAAAAGTAAAATTCAAGACCCCCTTTATAATTATTAGAGGGGATATATAACAAATTGCTTACAAATGTATCAATAATATTACACAAAGTGACAAGAAACTGATGAAAAACTCTGATGTGGGCAGCATACGACTTTCACTACAGTCAAATATTACATGAAGTATTTAGTTATATATTTCAGCAATTTCAGTTATATCTTTTAGATTTTGACAATATTCCCAGTCTCATTTTGAAAAATAAAAACCGAATCATGCCAAAATGTAAAATGTAATCAGCATAAACCCTAAAAGACTAAATAATAAATTTTAAGAAATTTCATTAAATAGTTTTAACTACAGTGAAAAACGTCTCCAATTCCTCAAAATTCCAAAATATCTTCAAAATTTCAAGAATAGTCCATAATAATGTTTTTTTTTTCCGTTATGAAAAATTTTGTATAGAACAAGTATTGGATTGATATATTTGAGCATATGTAGTCCTATAGTAGATTTAAACGATTTTTATGGGCAATTTCGCAAACAATCAGGTTTATTTTTCCAATCATACCAAAATCTAACCAGCACCATAGTAGCCCACAAGTGACTTATGTACCAAATTTTATGAAATATGGTCAATTAGTTTTTCAGCTAGAGTGAACACATACATTGATTTCACAGACATCAAACTAAAAAAAAAGAGTATTTTCGTGTTCTAGGGTGCTCTAAACGTGTAGATAGATTAGTCGCAAACTCGAGTTGCGATTTTTGACACGATTCCCATACTTTCCCTATATATGACTACATACTGTAGGAAAGTAAAATGAGTTTTTTAAACATCCACGAAAAATAAATATAATTTAACAGCACATAACGGCAAGCATTAGGTTACTATATGACCGAACACCAACTACTAAAATAAAATATGTATATAATCAAAAAATAATTGCGAAAATACTAGTGAACAGAAGATTGAAATTAAGATAACAAAATGAAGGAGCGATTTGAAAGTTATATGAGCTAGCTTCGTCGATAAATACTAAAGGAATTAAAAGAAAATTCCGGAAGTAAGTAAAAACAAAATCTGATGTGGTCAGCAGATGACTTTCCCTGGAGACTTTTATCCACGTTCTCTTATTTTAATTAAATTTAATTCACTTTTAATTCAATTTTCGTTCTCATTTGGTAACTGGACTTATTTTGAAAGGTGGCGTAGAGAAAATACGAAAAAACTAAAATATCTCGAGAACGGCTAGTCCTAGTGTAATGGGGTTGGTCTTATTCTTTTCTTCGTTAAAAATTACGTATTAAACAAGCATTTAATGGATATATTTGAGCATACGTAGTTTTTTAATTTAGATTTTGACGATTTTTGCGGGCCATTTTGCAAAAGAAAGCTGGTTATTTTTTTCCGAATCGTACCAAAATCTAATCAGCACCAGGGTAACCCACTAGCGACTTATCTACCGAATTAAATTAGTAAAAAGTATTCAAAAATATACATTGTTTAGAACTATGCAGAAATATACATTAGAAATATACATTGATATAGAAACGTATTAACAGTTTTAAATTTTAAAAAGAATTTCTTCAAAACACAATTTAAGAATGTGAAACCATTTTTTTTTTCAACAAGAGAATTATAAACAATATTGACTATTGCCGTTTTCTTCATGAGTAAACTGAATTCAAGGTTAGATGGAATTGAATAAACTGAGCAACTAATATTGTTATCAACTAACACGAAAGTATCATCCACATACCTGAACCATCATTTGAAACCGTATTAACAGTTTTAAATTTTAAAAAGAATTTCTTCAAAGCAATTCATATAGGTACGAGTATCACATAAAATAGGGATACGAAGTGCCTATAAGCCAAACCTACGATAAAAAAAAATCTCGCAGATGTAAATTGTTGGGAGAAGACCTGAGGAAATAAGCTTACGGTTTATTTACTAGTAAGTGGTTGAAGGATTGCGGGTATTTGAAGGGATTAGTGTGATCAATCTGAGCCTCATTAATATGGAAGACTTTCTTCAAGACCACGTGAGTCGCATTCTCTGTGTGAATGAAAAAAAGTAATTTTCACAAAGGTTCTTGGCGTAACTTTTTCAAAGGGGCTCAAATCAGTTCAAAACTAGGTTAGAGAATAGAGTTTGGAGCTATAGTTGATCGATAAAAAAAATATTGGACAATTTGGACGGTCTGTGTTAAATTACAGGAGCTGGTGCTAATTAAGGTTTACAAGCTCATACACCTTTTTCCTCCTGACTCATTAATACTAAAAAAATATCTCAAGCGAAATTTCCGATTAACTAACAAATTTTAATTTCGCAAGAAAATAATAACGTCTTCTTATGATTTGTTTGGCTATAAATAAAATAGAGTTCCTGCAATTTCAGCTTAAAATGATCATACCAATTTTCATTTGATCTGATTATTGCATTTAAAAATCCATTTCCTTTGATCGATGCATAATATCGGCGGAAATGCCAACCTTGTTAAAGTTCCAGATTATATGAATATGAAAGATTTCGAATTTATTTTTAGAGTATACTGAAAATTTATAGTAAGGTGGCATGGGCGTCCATATGGGAGGCAAAGAGGGGGCACTTAACCCTCTGGACGTTCAAGGTCATAAAAGTGAGCCACAGGCTAGTGGATGTTGTAAATCTTGAGGAGTTATCTCCAATCTTAGCAATCTTAAAAGTTGAGTTTGCCACATTGACATCAGTTGTTTACATCCCCCCCTCCCGTAAAAAAAATCTATAGGCGCCAATGCCTGAGGCCAGATTCGAACGCCTGGCCTCCGCGACTATCAAGAGTATTACGTTCTTTTAAAACATATCCCAAGCACGAAGGAATAAATACTGCATATATAAGTATTGCTATATATCTACAACAAGTATTTTTCACCAAAAATAAATAAATATTTTCAAATTCTACCTGTAATCGTCGCATATTTCCATGATGGTCTCATGAGTGTTGCAATCCTTCAGCCTCCCCAGCCGAGTGTGGGGCAGACTGTCCAGCGTCCTCCACATCACTTCGTGCTTTACGCCCCCAACATTCAGAGTGACCCGTTTGTTGAGGGTCCGGCTTTTCATGATCATGAAGGGCTCAGGTGGTAGAGAGGATGTCGACCGGGACTGGCTGCGACGGAGGGCTTGCGGGAGAGGAGGCCCCGGTGGGGATGCCCCAACCAGAGCAATCTGCGGGGCGAGCTCACCGCCCCCTTTCTTGACAGCATTCTGCCGATAGTAGCCGTCCGGTTCGACCGGGGCGGGGTCAGAATCCTCAGCCACTTTGGAATGGAGTTGGGCTGTTTCAGTTACTAGTTCGATCAGGTTGTGAATATCTGAGAGGACGATGAAAATCACAGTTAAGCCAGCTGACTGACCCCATGGTTCTTTCAGATGTCATCTGGTATAGCCTGCAAAAAAGTAATAAATGCTTTTGGTATTTTATATTTTAGATTCAGGTGAAAAGTTCAAAGGCAAAAAAATTCTAGGATATGTTCAGAACTATCGACCGGTTATGGAAAACATGGTCACTTGTTGCATTACGCTGCTGATAGAATAGAAAATATCCGTGCAGTTTGGACGGAATATCGTTGGCCCACTTTGACATAAATTAGAAAATCTAACTGAAACACATACCGTGCTTGTGTTTCTATACATGATCACAAGCAACTCTATAAAAATGTTGATTAAGGTGAAAGTTGCATATGTGTTACCCTGAATGATCGAATTTTTTAACATATTTAAAAATAACAAAGAAATTTAATATATACACGGGTCGGATGAGACAAAATTACCCAACCATTTACATACTAGTAATCCACTTAGAAATGTGTTTTCGTTGTAATGAGTCTTAACAAGTGAATGTAGCTCAAGGAACAAAATCTAAAAAAAAAAATCAAAACATTAAATTTACGTAATTTTATGGAATTACTCTACGACATGCGCCATTTTTTATATGGAACCTGGGGAAGCTACTCACTCCTCCGATACTGAAAGTGAATCTCCTCTTGTGGCGGGGCTGTGGCATTGCATCACTGCTACGAAAGACATCCCAAATTATTCCCTCCGCCTGGAAAAACTCTTTTAAGCCTGATTGCATAGCGCGGGATCAGCAATCTAAAGGTTCAGAGTTCGAGCCTATCCCCCACCATCTGAGGATCTGCGCCCCCCCCCCCCTCCACAGTTGGTGACCCTGATGTGATTAGATTTAGTGAGTGACGCAATGCTGCAGTCTCGCCACACTCTAAATTTTTTTTTGTATGAGTTCTTTCCGATGTATCAGGCAGTTGTAAATTTCTCTACCTATGCAAACGATCGTGGATTCCATTTACTTGAAACCAATTTGTCAAGTCCATACTGAGCTTAAGTAAACAAGTTGAAATTATACTCACTTCTGGGCCTAAACTCATTGAAAGTCAAGATGCAAATCGCGAGTTTGATCCTCCAGTTAGAAGAACTTCTGGCCTAAGAATACTAGGTTTTTGTGGTTTTCCAGTAAGTCTACGCGTATCCAGTACCTGTGAAAAAGGGGATAGACAACCAACTTGGAGAGGGTGTATTTACAGTGATAGATATTGTTTAGCTAATAGAGAATAGATTTATTTGTGTCGCCAGTAGGCGCATTATGACCCGTAAAACCTTCGTCACACCAATGCTAGTATAAACATATACGGCTTAATTGCTTTTATAAAATGCTCCATGAAATCCATCCCTCCCTTAGCAATATGACCATATACAAGGTAGGATCAAAAAGTTCGGGGACTGTGCTGATACCTACAACTCTGATTAGAGGAGAGGGGAACTATTTTACCGTGGCGTAGAGGCACATGTGACGTGAGATGCGAAAAGTAAGAGGCAGGTATTTTCCCAGTCAGTGCGTGTCAGTGAATTGTAGTCGTTCGCGTTCGTCGAAAACGGAAATGGCGTTTGAAGAACAACGTGCGAATATCTAATTCTACAAGCGTTTGGGGAAATCACGGACAGAAACATTGCACCTGCTGCAGCAGGTGCAATGTTTGGAAAGTTCTGGAAAAGCTTCTTCCTTTTCACATCTCGCGTCACATGTGCCTCTACGCCACGGTAAAACAGTTCCCCTCTCCTCCAAGCAAGGTTAGAGATATCAGTACAGTCTCCGAATTTTTTTATCCTACCTTGTATAAAAGTAAGAAAGGGGGTCAACTGAGCATCCATATCCACTCGTTGACCATGATTCTACAATCATTGCTGTTCTTCAGCATAGCAGCACCCTGCTATATGTCAGAAGTCACATCACTATATTCCTCAACGCAAAAATTATTTTTAACGGTGGGCCGGTCTAAAAATGTCCTCTATCGTTACTGGATTCGAAGTTGCTATACTTCTACGAGAAAAATTAAAAAATCTTTGCTTTAATCAGTTTTGTGCTAACTAATCATCTCATCGCCTGCACTCGTCCTCATAATGACTACGAAACCGTGGTCTACGGGTAGTAATGGATGAATAGTTGTGGTCATTCTTGCCCTGTTATAGGGAAGAATTTACTTCACCTTCTGACCCTATATGACTCATGCATAAAAAAATCTTTTCCACCTCCCTCTACAAGAACCACGTTTATACGACGTACTTTAATTGTAGGGATCAGCAGTTACAAAACGGCCAATCACGCAATACTGGTAGCTAGTATAAATTTAAGGAAGATTAGAGCAACATAAATGAGCACAAATAACACATACTGCAACGCACAGCTGTTTCGAGGATACGCTGGATCCCCTTCATCAGCTCAAAAGGACCAACAAACCCCAAGTCCACAAGAGGGCTGGATACTCATTCCTATCATGAACTTCGGGTTTAATGGTTCTCTTGCACTGACGAAGGGGATCCAGCGTATCCTCGAAACAGCTGTAGGCTACAATATTGTGTTGCATGAGTTTACTTACTTTGCTCTAGTTTTTCTTATTCTTCGCATAAAGTGTATTTTACTTATTGAGGGTGTACATTTATTCTGCCAATTTTTGACTCTGAAATTTATAATTCTTTATTTAGAATTATTATGTTTATTGTGGATAATTAAGTATTTTATGTTATTGGTATGAATCTAATATCCTAATTTTGTTTTCGTTTATGCGTTATTACATGTTGCAATACATGAAATGATAAAACTGATTTGAGTGGAAAGATTTCTAGGAAGTTAGGTTCCAGGATTAATTCCAGCATTTCCAGAAAAGTCCTTAAACACTCCAATAACTTTGTAAAGACATGTCCATGAGTGTGCACCTTAGAACTGTCTATAGTAATCTGAACCCGCCTGATCGAATAACAGGAATTGTAACGCCCCTAGCGGTTAATTTATAAAGTTGGTATTGTGAACTCGACATCAAAGCAAGATAGACGAGAAAAGACAATTACAAAGTTTCAGAAAATTAACTAATGAGTAAGAATCAACACTAGGTATGTACGAAACGCGTATAAGGAAGGCAATAAATGCATGTCAATAAGTTGTATTATTGAGGCCTGTAACACGGTGACATCTGCAATGCTTCACGGACATGTTCAATGGTGCATTGTTTCTGACGGAGGGCATTTAGGCAGGTTATACACTACGTTTCTGTTCATGTACTTAAACTGAACAAAACTTATTATATACTGAACAGAAATTATTATTTTAGTATTTCTAAACACATGGCAGTCATTCGCCTATAACCCGAACGAAATATTGAAGGTTCAACGAAATATTGAAGGTACGCAATGCATGTCCTTTACACTCAGTCTGTTGACGCTATGCTACTGCTCTCTCTCTCTCTCTCTCTCTCGACATCTTACTCGCTTTTACACTTAAGTAAAGTAATCAGTGTGGAAATTGTTTTTAATTGTATTTTGATAGATGCCTAAAATTATTACTAGTGTGATTTTAACTATAACCTTAAATGAAGGAATTGAATTGTATACCCTAAATGTTCATTCATAATTATGAGAAGTGTGCGTATGGCACGCAACAATTATTGTTACAATGGAAATACACGTGAATGTCAATACGAATATTAATGGGAATAATTATGGTTTAGTGAGAGTGTCAATTAAATATGTTTTTATTACTTTTAATTTCTTATTATCAATAAATATCTTATTGTTTTAAGTTTTGTTCGCTGTCCTCATTTCTAATTAATATCTTATTGTTTGATTATATGTATTTTTATTCAACACGGCCAATGTCGGAGATTGCTTTAATGGGTAATAATAATAATAATGATTTTTTGCGTTCTGACCGGACGTGTGGTGAAAATCCACGCAACAATAAGTATCTATTATAAGAATAACCTATTTTGTTTTTACTGTAAAAGTAGTAAATTCATTGCATTATATAAGGAAAGTCATGTGCTGGCCACATTAGATTTTTTATGTTTACCGATGTATGTAATGCATGAAGAAAATATATATATATACTACACAGTCGGAATTCAGGGGACCGGAAGAATTTTCAGTCTTGAAAAGATTTCTGTTTCATGCTGGTCATTTCAGGAAAAGTTTAGCTGGAAATACTGATAGTCTCTATGTAATTCCCCATCTATATACGTTAGACTTTAAAAATTTTGAAAAGTGGTTTTCTGATTTATCTAAATAAATCCCCTTAATACTATATTATACCATAATAGCTAATTTAATTATTTTAAATATGTATATACGTACATTTTTGCATACTGCGATCACAGGAATATATATGTAAATAAAAATAGAGTGTATCTCATGTCCTTAACTGTTAGCTTATTACCACACCTTAAAACCTAGATGAATTGACTTATACGCAAAATATTACTGCTTACCATAAAAAAAAATAAAAATGTGAGATGAACTTTCAAAATAATCCAACATGGTTTCTCGGACATGCGTCTTATTAATGATGCGCTTTTCGGTTAAAAACCGTACATTGATTAATATTTCTAGCATTGCAGAGACTCCCTGATTAACGGAAAATTTTTGAAGTTCTGAAATGGCTTTCAGAAAACAGTGATATAATTTAATAGAAAGTTCTATGAAAAATGCTTCTCATGGAAATAAATGGCTGAAATAGTTGGGTGATTTTTCAATACTCTGTTCGTTACAACAGGTGCTTTTTATTAACAAAATATTTTAAATTGGCCGTCCGTTCTAGCGTTGTGCGGGTTCCGTTTCACGCAGGGGAAAATAGCATGCATTCCCTATCTTTTTGGACGGGATTAAAAATATTTTCCGCTTATTCCGTTTTAGTATACCGTTTCAAACAGTTTCGACTGTATATATATAGTATACCTATTTAGTATACCGGGTGGTCAGAATTAAAACACCCCTACTCTGGGCTCTCTATAGATCGAACTACTCAGTGTAAAGGCTCCAAAATTGTTGAACATACTATTCAAGACATGGGGAAAGGGATTACGCGAAAAAAAAATTAGTTCCAGAAACACCGATAGGTGGCGCCATACAACAGAAAATATGCTGAAAAGACACAAAATACATATTTAGAACATATTTTATTCGAACGTACCAAACATTCATATCACAAGGACCTTATCGATGCAGGGAATGCTGCGTATAACGTTATCCATTGATTGTTCAACAATACCGGTGGCAACATCGTCAACGACATCTGAACGAGTCGATTTGCGTCCTCGACCCGGCTCAACTCCAAGATGTCCAGTTTTCTCGGATCGAGCGATCATTTTCCTGAGAGCTTGTGGAAGTAATGGTCCTTTGCTCAAATTCTTAAGTCGACGAAACTCTCGAAGTGCAGCTGCAACATGTCCTTTGTTTTCATAAAACAGCTTCGCAAACAAAACGCGTTCTGGCAGTGTGACAGTCATCGCTGATAAGAATGAAAATTTCCCATTTTTATCCCCTTTTATACCCAGAACATAGTAGCTGCAAACCAAGGATTTATGCAAATTTTTGTGCTTACAGTGAGAAATTGCAGTTACAATGACAGTTTAAGTTTCTTCACTTTTTTATCTTCTTTTTATTTTTCATATCAGCAAAAGAAATTAAAAAGGAAAAATTCCATATCGCATGTGTTTTTTTTTTTTTGTGATTATTTTGTGTCTTTTCAGCATATTTTCTGTTGTACAGCGTCACCTATAGATGTTTCTGGAACTAATTTTTTTTTCGCGTAATCCCTTTCCCCATGTCTTGAATAGTATGTTCAATAATTTTGGAGCCTTACACTGAGTAGTTCGATGTATAGAGAGCTCAGAGTAGGGGAGTTTTAATTCTGACCACCCTGTGTATATATATATATATATATATATATATATATATATATATATATATATATATATATATATATATATATATAGTGTTCAGTGCTATAGGTGCCCAATGGCTATTTCCTCAACAGTTAGTCACAGAGATATACTTCCAATTGCAAAAATGTTTTAAATTTTAAAATCTATTATCTTAGAAACAGTTTAAATCAATAAATACATTTCTGAAAGAAATACGAAATATAAATTTTATACGGTCCCCCGGTCCTACCAATTACATTTAGGAAAATCAGCCTCATACAATTCCATGCAAAATTAAAAAAAATCTTCCTTTTACGACCAAAATTCACCCAGTTATGAAGCATTAAACTTTATGACTTAAGTCGCTTTTCCACGCAAAAAAATGTCACGTTTCAGGCAACCAACCCAATCAGGGACCGTATTAACCATTTCTTAGCACAAAAAGTGTTCCAAATTTAAACAGCTATAAATCGGTCAATTTTGGTCGTAAAAGGATGATTTTTTTTTTATTTTGCATAAAATTGTATGAGGATGATTTCCCTAAATATAATTAGTAGGACCTGGAGACTGTATAAAAATGTATATTTCGTATCTTTTTCAGAAATGAATTTATTGATTTAAACTGTTTCTAAGATAATAGATTTTAAAATTTAAAACATTTTTGCAATTGGAAGTGTGCTCTGTGACTACGGTTGAGGAAATAGCCATTGGGCCGCACCGATAGCACTGGACACCCTGTATATTATATTTAATATTATTTTTACTTTCCTTATATACATAATGTATAAGGAAAGTATTGTGACGGGGTCGAAAATTCGAATTCGAGTTTTCGACGGGAGAGCACGTTTCAAGCATCCCTGATCACGAATCAAACATTTTTGAAGTGATGTCTGTGTGTGTGTGTCAGTGAGTCTGTGGAGACGATAACTGACGAACGAATAGACCGATTTGAACAAAATTTGGTATAAAAAATCACAATCCGTAAACACCGGAAGCCTATTGTTTTTATATGCAATCGAATGTTCAGAACCCCCCTAAATTTTCGAATGAAATTTTGAAAAAATCGTCAAAAAATCAAAACCGCTAATAAAGTTACGCAAATAGACATTTCTTTTCTAGAAAACGATTGACATAAATTTTAGAAAGTTAACATGAACCGTTCTCGAAATATTGTAGATTTTTTTAAAAAAATTATCAAAAAGTTATATAAAATAAAAAAAAGTATTTCCTATTGAGAAACATGTTCATTTTTCATATGTAATACGATGCGATACATTGGGTGACACCATTCTCGTGGATCTAGCTCGTTCCATTCATGAAAAAAGATACTTTGAGTAATACTTTTGTATTTGAACGCCAATAGTCATTTATTGCTGTAAGAATAACTTATTTCTTCGTCCATAACGCTTGACGAGATTTTGGCGACGAATTTGGCGAAATGTCGCCAACTTGGCGACTTTTAGAAATGTTGCCAAATTAACGAAAATCTAGCCAAATGGATAAAAATAACGCTAAATCAATGAAAATGACGACTAATTGTCGAAAATTCAATATCTTGGAAAGAATATTAGTATCTACTATAAGAAAAACCTATTTTTTTTTTACGGTAAAAGTAGTAAATTCATTACATTATATAAGGAAAGTCATGTGTTGCCCACATCAGATTTTTACCATTGTTATACTATAACTATAGTTTTATCTATCTACATATATAAACATACAAGGGGTACGGCAGTTACATCCACATTTTCAGGGGGGTAGGTGAAGCATAAATGGCTCAGTGAGGAACACTGGTATAGATCAAAAAATCATTTTGCATGCGCACGTACACACCGTACATAAATAAAATTATTCGCTACTCACTAAAGCATATTTCTAAGCCTCACGAAGGTACAAATTTGCATGTATAGAGTTCGTCTTTAAGAACTCTGTCATTCTTATAAGAAACACACTGGCGATACGACGAACTTTCGTGTGGAATCGAATCCTGAAAGCTGTTTTAAGATCGGGGTAGACAAGTTGCTAGGAGACAGGCTCGAACAGTAGCTATTGATCAACGTGTACTGACTAGAAAGTACAAAACACTACAAGGACACGCGCAAGCGAGAAAATCTTGAAGAATGTTAAAAGCATGGAATTAAGAGAGGAGATAAAACTCTTATGGATAAGCGTGATAATACCATAATAGTTTGGGAATAAATTCTAGGTGTCACTAGTGTCAGGAACGTTTAATCTGTTCTTATTGGACACAACGGAAAGGCGTATAGTTTAGCGAATGTGTTTTTGATTATTTTTAAATTAAAGTTCCTTATTATGAGTGTTAGTATTTTTTTCATATTTGTATAACAATGTGCAGAATTTAGGCAGATAAAGTAAATTGTAAGGTGAAATACATTTAAATCCCTAGGAGTATTCTTTATTGTTTAAGTTTTAATTTGTATTGCACTAATAGTTTATTACTGCAATATTAACAGGTCAAATAAATATTATAAAATTTAATTTCTATATTAAATCTGTTTCATATAGAAAATTGACTTATTAATAAATAAAGTACGGAAGTTTCGGTACGGGAAAAAAATGCGAAGACAAGCCAAAAACAAGAAAGATCAATCCTGCATAAAGAATTGATTATGAAACACTTTTCAACTGCAATGCAATTTTATTTAAACATGTCTAAAATGCGATACATTCAGCGGTAATATTTTTTAAATTATCATAATACTACAATAATTTATTATATTTGAAAACTTAAAACTCCATCGAAAAACAGGAACTTTATTCAAATGAGGTCATTGAAATATAAATCGTCCGGCTCTCTATGTAAAAGCAGTAAATATTTCATTCATACACTTTTATTCCATTCCCTTCATTCATCACAATACTACAATAATTTATCTTACTTAAAATCTTAAAACCATGGAGGTAAAAGTAATTTAACCCTATGCTTAAAATTTCATCTAAAAAGTCTGCTATAAAATCGTCTGCTTCTCTATGTAACACCAATGAATGTTTCATTCATATCAGCTATATTGCAGATTCCGGAGCTAAATAATTTTGCATTAAAGAAATTCAGCAATTCTTTACGACTCACCTTACAGCTTGATGTGTTTACATTCTCCATAAGTGAAAATTAAGCTTCCTTTTAGAAATAATCAGTGTTTGATGATCATTTAAACTCAAATATATTATAATTGCGTTGTTTCAGAACACAGATGCACAGAAATTAAGCAAAAATAAAATGGTTTTAGGACGGATACAACACTAAATATAAATTAAAAAGAACTTTAAAAATCACGATTTTGACACAAGATGGATGCCATATTTCATTTTGAAGTGGATCACGTGATCTCTTCATATAATATGGGTGAAATTATTATTTTAATTTTTATTTAAAAACTACCGAATATATTTTGCTGACATTTTTTATGGGATAATTTTAATATTTCCTAAAACTTTCGAAGCAATTTGTGAATTTTAACTTCGCTTAAAAAATGTTTGAAAAATTAGGACCCACAGGGTTCAATGTATTTCATTTTTTCAACCCGGGTTCAATCCAAAACTAATTGGGTGATATTATTCATTTATATTCCAACATGTCCCACAGACCGTCTGAACAACATACTAAAATTTCATTTTGATAAAGTCTTTTTACGGCAGTTATGCAGACGGATAGACAGACAGAATGAACAACGTCATAAACACGTTTCAACTATGTTGTAAAATGTTAAAAACGTCAAAATCGGCAGCAAAAATAGGTATTTATTAAGTTCATAGTTTCTCTATATTAAAAAATCTTAAGTGGGCAGTACATGGCCTTCCTTACAGACTTAAATTCATTTTCACTTTATTTCTTTAATAATTCATTAAATTTGAGTTTGATTACACTAAATAACTCGCATCATTATTTGAAATAACACTGAATCTGCACTTTTAATTACTAAAATATCTCGAGAACAGCTAGAGTAATGGAGTTGGTCTTATTCTTTCCATAATTAAAAATTACGTATAAAACAAACATTTAATTGATACATTTGAGCATACGAAGTCTTATTTTAGATTTTAGCAATTTCTGCGGCTATTTTGCAAAAAAGTAGGTTCTGTTTTCCCAAATCGTGCCAAAATCTAATCAGTTCCAGGGTAACCTATAAGTGACTTATCTACAGTTTTGGGAAATTTGGTCAATTAGTTTTACGAATGGATACATACGCTATTTGCGAGCAATTTTGCCAAAAAAAAAAAAAAAAAAAAAAAAGGCAGGTTCTAGTCGTACCAACATCTAAATAGCACCAGGGTCACCCACAAATTCCTATAAAATTTCATGAAATTTGGTCTATGAGTTTGTGATATAGAGTAGACACATTCATTGCACACACACGTTACGCAAAAAATAGTTTTTTCGTGCTTTAGAGGTCCAGAAACACGTAGATCCGTCGAAAATATGAGTTGCGATTTTCGATACGATTCCAATACTTCCCCTACAATATATGGTAATGTATAGGGCAAGTAAAAAGAAGTAACTGACGCCGACTGCCAAATTTAGCGTCTCTCGAGTTTCTGTTTCATACCGCAAAAACTGTAGCAAACAAAAATAGCAAATTTGGTACATTTGTAGAGGAATGTCAGGGGAACAAGCTAAAATAGACAGATTTTTGACTGAAACTTTAGTTTAATATATATTTAATGTCAAAGTCAAAGGAAGAGTGTTTGAGCTACGAGTTCGCGCGCTGTATACACTAGACCACGGATTCTAACAGGCATGTATATATATGGCTGAATTTTTGAAAGACAGAGCCCCTTTGAAATTTCGATTTAGTGTGCGAGTTATTTCACTTTTATGCACTTATGCAAAAAAATTTCTTCAGTGTGGGCAAAGATTGAATGGGTTACGTTAATTTGGAGCACAAGGATCGTCATGTGCGGTGGCTCGATTGAAAGAGCTCGCGAAGGGGATGAATGAGCGCCAGTGAACAGGGGACGGACCCAACGTGAGTATTACGTCTGCATAACAGGTGCTATGAAAGAGCTCGTAGCGCCATCTAGTAAGGGTCAACCCAGTAGGGGGCGAAAAAATAGCTATTTTTAGCGTGACATCTGTCTGTCTTTTTCTGCAATGTATGTACCACTCTAACTCAAAAACTAATGGATCAAATTTCATAAAATTTGGTAGGTAAGTCACTTGGGTGTGACCCTGGTGCTGATTAGTTTTTGGTACAATTCGGAAAAAAAGAACTATGGCCTCACAAAAATATCATGTATCCACTCTAGCTGAAATACTAATTGATCAAATTCCACAAAATTTGGTAGATAAGTTACTTATGGGATACTCTGGTGTCGATTAGATTTTGGTACGATTCGAAAAAGAACAACCTACCTTTTTTTACGAAATGGTCCGCAAAAATAGCCAAAATCTAAAAAAAAAAAAAGACTACGTATGTTCAAATGTATCAATTAAATACTTGTTTTATACGTAATTTTTGACGAGAAAATAAATAAGAACAACTTACTCTAGGACTAACCGTTCTCGAGATATTTGAGATTTTTCGCATTGTTGTTATGTCGCGATTGGAAAAAATGTCCAATTACCAAATAAAAACAGAAATGGAATAAAAAAAAATGCAAATTTAGTGTTATTTTATGCAATGAAACTCAATTTAATTAACTATTAAAGAAACAATGAGAAAATTCATTTGAGTCTATAAGAAAAGTCATGTGCTGTCCACATCAGATTTTTCTCCATTCTAAGACTGACGAGGGACTATCTGAAATATGCATACAAGAGGGAATTACATAAAACCTCAGATTGCAGAAGTATAAATGTAAAAAGAAAATGCAAAATTAAAATTGGTTTCGAAATCTAATGTTCTACAGACAAAGGCGAGAACTTCTTCACAAAGTAACATAATCCAGTGACCTTTCGAAGTTTTTTCCACGTATGATTTCAACATCTGCGGAGAGGACTAAAACGTGTTAGTATTCTCACCTTCCCTCAACGTGAGAGAGCAAGCACTTTATGAAGGTGCAAAATGTAAAAGGTTAAAGTGGATAGAAATAGGCGGGAGGGCTGGGGAGCGGCGTTTCCAAAAGAGTTTCGCGGAGCAACCTTGTTTTAAGCATTTTCCAACATAGTAGACAAGTGTTTATGGCTTTGTTCACTCTGTCTGTCTGTCCGTTCGCACGATAACTGCCGTAAAAAGGACTTTATCAGAATGAAATTTCAGTATGTTGTTGAGACGGTCTGTGGGACATATGGGATTGTAAATGAATAATATCACCCAATTAGTTTTGGGTTGAACCAGGGTTGAAAAAGTGAATCACATTGAACCCTATGGGACCTAATTTTTTAAACATTTTTTAAGCGAAGTTAAAATTCACAACTTCCTTTGAAAATTTTAGGAGATATTCAAATTATCCCATAAAATATGTAAAAAAAAATGAGCAAAATATGTGCGATAGTTTTTTAAATAAAAATCAAAATAATAATTACACCTTTATTATATGAAGAGATCGCGTGACCCACTTCAAAATAAGATATGGCATCTGTCTTTTTTTCCCAGTGTAAAAATCGTGATTTTTAATGTTCTTTGTAATTTATATTTAGTGTTGTATCTGCCCTAAAATCGCTTTACTTTTATTGTTTTCTGTGCAATATTCTGCGCCAACGCAATTACAATATTTGTGAGTTTAAATGATCGTGAAACTCTGATTATTTCTACAACGAAGCCTAATTTTAATGAATGCAGAATGTAAACAAATCGAGCTGTAAGATGAGTTACATAAGAATTGCTGAATTTTTAACGCAAAATTATTTAGCTCTGAAGTCTAGAATATAGATGATATTAATGAAATATTTATTGATTTCACATAGAGAACCAGGCGATTTTATAGCTTTGTCCTTTTCGATGAAGTTCTAAGCATGGAGTTAGAAAGTACTTTTACCTCCATGGTTTTAAGTTTCCAAGTAAAATAAATTATTGTAGTACTGTAATAATTCAAAACATATCACCGCTGAATGTATCGCATTTTAGAGATGTTTAAATAAACCTGCATTGCAGTTGGAAAGTGTTTTATAACCAATGTTTTATGCATGATTGATCTTTCTTGTTCAATTCATTAAATAGAGTTTCATCGCAAAAAATAACACGGACAATTATTAAAACGCCGCTGAATTTGCAGTTTTAATTCAATTTTCATTATCATTTGGCGACTAAACATATTTTCCAAGGCGACCTGGCAAAAAAGAGAATAAAAATTCCAGAGTTATAGAGTTGATCTTATGTTGTTAAAAATTAAGAGCAAAACAAGCATTTAATAGATACATTTGAGCATATGTATGTAGTCATTTATTTTAGACGTTAAGCAAAACCGTTACACAAAAAAGGCTCTTTTTCCCCGAATCGTACTAAAACCCAAGCACCACCAGGGTAACCTACAAGAGATTTACCGTCTACATTTTGTGAAATTTGGTCAATTAGATTTTCAGCTAGAGTGGATACATATATTGCACAGACAGATAAACACAGACGTCGACCTAAAAACAGTTTTTCGGATTGATACATTTGATCATATGTATAATCATTTATTTTAGATTTCTAGAGATCGTTACGAAAAAATGACAGGTTCTTTTTTTTTTTCCCGAATCGCACCAAAACCTAAGCAGCACCAGGGTAACCTATAAGAGACTTACCGACTACATTTTGTGAAATTTGGTCAATTAGATTTTCAGCTAGAGTGGATACATACATATTGCACGGATAGATAAATACAGACGTCGTGCCAAAAATAGTTTTTTGGCTAGAGTGCTCGACTTGATTTCCGACACAATTCCAATTCCTTTCCTATATATTACCATTCATTGCAGGGAAAGTAAAAATTTTTTTTTCCATAATCATATAGGCGTAGGTAAAAAAAAACACAATATAAAGTAAAAGTTATTTTACTTTTCTTACAATACATGGTAATGTATAGGGAAAATATTGGAATAGAGTTTAAAATCGAGTTTTATAAACTCAAGTTTTCGTCGGATCAACACGTTTCAAAAACCTAGAACACTCAAAAATCTATTTTTAGCATGGCGTCTGTGTATATGTGTGCCTGTGAAATGTTTGTATCCACTCCTAACTCAAATACTTATTGACCAAATTCCATAAAATTTGGTAGATAAGTTACTTGTGGGATACCCTGGTGCTGATTAAATTTTGGTACGATTCGGGAAAAAATAACGTGCCTTCCAAATCTTGAATCGTACCAAAATCTAATCAGCACCAGGGTGTTCCGCAAGAGGCTTATCTACCGAATTTTGTGAAATTCGGTCCATTAGTTTTTCAGCTAGAGTGGATACAAGATTTTGCTGGTCATTTCGCAAAAAAAGGCGGATTCTTTTATCACGAATCGTACCCAAAACTAATCAGCACCAGATTCGCCTACAAGTGACTTACCTACTAAATTTTATTAGTCAATTAGTTTTTTAGTTAGAGTGGATACAAAATCTGCACAGACACACACACAGACGTCATGCTAAAAATGTTTTTTTCGTATTCTAGAGGTCTCGAAATGTGTAGATCCGTCGAAAACTCGAGTTGTAATTTTCAATATGATTCCAATACTTTCCCTATACATTAATTACCATGAATTGCTGGGAAAGTAATAAGAAAATGAATTTGAGTCTGTAGGAAAAGTCGTGTGCTGCCCACATCAGTTTTTTTTTATCAGTTTCTTATCATATTGTGTTGAAGATCCAGACTGTCCGACTCATCCTTGGACATGAACAGCTTTATCATATTTTGTAATATTATTGATACATTTATTTATAAGCAATTTGCTATGTATCCCTTCTAATAATTGTAAAGGGGGCCTTGCACTTTACTTTTACATAGGAGCTCAGGCAATGGATGGATGATGCCTCCTATAAAAAATTAGACAAATTGAAAATTCTGACAATTCTTTTCATGTATAGACAAATAGCAGTATTTTGAAAAAAATCTTCCAAGATTTAATCGCAAATAGCGAAGATATGTATCAATTCCGTAGATGGCCACTCCCACGTTTGCACACTGTATTCTTTCGCATTCGGATTTTATAGTGTTTAATTGCAAGAAATATAAAACATTGGGATAGATTTTTAAGATTATTTAATTACAAATCATTATTTTTGTAGATTCTAAAAGGACTAAGCATAAATATGGAAATTGAAACAACTTTTCTGTGTGGATCTCATATGGGAACTAATTCTGCCATTTTAAGTCTAAATTTGATTTAATTTTATATTCATAAATCAACAGGTCATTGGTAAATATTTTGTCTGCAGCCATTTGAACAGCTCTTATTTATACCCAAAATGGATAACTGTATTCATCTCCCTACAAAGTGTAAGATTACAGAAATTAAAATTGAAATATTTTCTGTACTTTTCATATGTACCGGTAACATTTTAAAAATATATATTATGTAATAAATGATTTCGTTTAACTGCGATACGAGATGGATTCCCACCTAATCTGGAAACAGCACGTAACGAACTTAATCAAAAAAGCGTATATAACTACAGGAGCCTTATACCCAATGATAGGAAACGGAAATCTCAGTCATCAAAACAAACTGCTAATTTATAAATCGGTCATCCGCCCTGGAATGCTGTATGCAGCACCCGTATGGGGATATGCCTGTAAAACTACAATAGACCTCCTAGAGACAAAACAAAACAAAATTCTACGGATTATCAGGAAAGCTCCCAGGTACTTAAGAAACTCGGTAATTAGGAATGACTTCAAAATAAAAACTGTTAGAGCCCAAATTAAAAAGCTAGCGCTTAAATTTTACAAAAATTTGCCATCCGTTCCAAATGAACTGTTATTCAACCTGCATGACTATGATCATCGCAAGGCCAAATCGCGTAAGAGACCCCGCGCTGTTCTAAACATCGATAATCGGAATTAAAAATCCCACCTCAAACACCTGATATCAAATAAAACTCGCGACTAATGTTCAAAACTCTAAGCTGCCAAAATGCTAGGTAACCCTTAGATCTGCATCAACCCCCCAAACTGCTTAAACTCTAAATGTGCAACAAACTGCCACACTAGGAGCTAGGACAAATAATAAAAAGTAGTAAATAAAAACCTTGAACCTCCAATTAGGGTCTCTGAATTAATGTCACAGTTTGACGATAAGAACCACATATTGAAACTGGAGATTAAACGCCTGATGCTCTGTCCTGAACGACACTCATAGACAATTGCGATACAAAACAAACCGTTCTGTGTATTATTGAATCCAGAAAGCTGTGCTGATTAAGGTCGCAATCTAATTGACATAAGTAGAACAGATAGATAAACGCAAATTATCATTCATCTCCAAAGTCCATTAGCTGACTTTTAGAAAACATGTCGCTCAGCATAAAAATCTCCATGTAGTGATTAATTTCAAATCATTATTTTTGCAGATACAAAAAATCTGATGTGGGCAGCACATGACTTTCCCTGCAGACTTATATCCACGTTCTCTTCATTTCAATTAAATTTAATTCACTTTTAATTCAATTTTCGTTCTCATTTGATAACTGGACTTATTTTCAAAGATGGCGTGGAGAAAATACGAAAAAACTAATATATCTCGAGAACGGCTAGACCTAGCGTAATGGGGTTGGTCTTATTCTTTTCTTCGTTAAAAACTACGTATTAAACAAGCATTTAATGGATATATTTGAGCATACGTAGCTTTTTAGATTAGATTTTGACAATTTTTGCGGGCCATTCTGCAAAAAAAGGCAGGTTAATTTTTTCTGAATCGTACCAAAATCTAATCAGCACTAGGGTGACCTATACGTGACTTATCTACAGAATTTTGTGAAATTCAGTCCATTAGTTTTTCAGCTAAAGTGGATACAAGCTTTTGCGGGCCATTTCGCAAAAAAGGCGGGTTCTTTTATCCCGAATCGTACCCAAAACTAATCAGCACCAGACTCGCCCACAAGTGACTTACCTACAAAATTTTGTGAAATTCGGTGTATTAATTTTTTAGTTAGAGTGGATACAAAATCTGCACAGACAGACAGACACACAGACAGATAGACAGACAGACACACAGACACACACACAGACGTCACGCTAAAAATAGTTTTTTCGTATTCTAGAGGTCTCGAAACGTGTAGATCCGTCGAAAACTGGAGTTGCGATTTTCGACATGATTCCAATACTTTCCCTATACATTACCATATATTGCAGGGAAAGTAAAAAACCATAGAATAAATATGGAAATTATAATAACTTTTTGGAATTTTGAGGAACTCAAGACATTTTAAAATGCATTAAGTTGCCAAATGATATAAGGCTACAAGAAATTAAAATTGAAACATTTTCTGTACTTTTCATATGTACCGATAAAATTTTAAATGTATATTTTATATAATAAATCATTTCATTTGTTCGTAACTACAAAACGGAATTCATACATGTAACTGGATCCAGAAAGCTGTGTGAATTAAGGGCAAAGCTAATTGAAATAAGTAGAACAGATAAATATACGAAACCTATCATTCATCTCCACGTTGACTGACTTTTAGGAAACGTGTTGCTCAGCATAAAACTCCACTATGTAGGGTTGGTTAAAATTTCGCCAATTTTAATATTACGTAAACTTCGTAACACTATTCCTTCCCCCCCTATTGAATAAATTTGACACCCTATTCAAAATTAATTTTTTTTTTATCATACATAACAATAAGTGGCGCTGTGAACGAAGTATGATTCCCTGCGAATTTCTGTAATTCAGGATTTAATTTTAGAGTTTATCAATTTAAACTCTTATGGCTCCGAAGTATCATTTAGAAAGAACCTTCGAGGTGACGAGCTGTCGGCCGTTTAGAGGCTGGGCAAACATTCGTGGAAGCGGTAAATTGTTTCGTAATTAACTTTGTATCGTATGCACTCATATTCGATTTTTCAGTTTGTATTTATGTAGCAAAAATTAAGCACACATCCACAACAGAAGGTCTTTATTTTACTTCCTATAAGACGTACAAAAGTTTAAAAAAAAGCCAGAGCGCTTTCGAGCATAAGTACGCTCTTTATCAGTGGCTACACGGAAATAAAATTGAATCGTTCATATATAGACCAGATATAGCGACAAAATTTGCATAAATACAATTTATAAAAGAACTAAACGTAGATTCTTTTATAAATTGTATTTATGCAAATTTTGTCGCTATATCTGGTCTATATATGAACGATTCAATTTTATTTCCGTGTAGCCACTGATGAAGAGCGTACTTATGCTCGAAAGCGCTCTGGCCTTTTTTTAAACTTTTGTACGTCTTATAGGAAGTAAAATAAAGATCTTCTGTTGTGGATGTGTGCTTAATTTTTCCTATTATAACATCAGACGTGATGCTAAATTATTTATTTATTGTATTTATGCGTTACGCTATGTATCATCCGCCGCCCTTAAAAAATGCATTCGATTATATTGAGCAGTTGTCGCTTTGTTAGGGGGGCAGGAGGGGTTCTAGGATTTCGTAAATTAATTGCATTTTATAAGAAGTGATACAGTAATTATGTTTCAGGACTATGAGAATTATTAGTAATAATTGGGAGAGTTGCATAATTCACATGTGTCTGAGAATAGGAGAGCACAAGTGCTGCAGGCGGGCAACTGCGGGGTATTTTTTTTTACTTTATTGATCTTGTCATATGACGGGCTTACGCTTATAGTTTGTTATATTTTAATATTATTTACTTCTTTTACGTAATTGAAGTTATGATTTTTACTTCATACTATATAATGTAGTACAGAAAATGTTTGGTTTTCCTTAAAATTTTCGAGATTTTGATGCTAATATAGGCTTTAAGATCATCTGAACCCGTTTTGACTATTCTTGGAAGGATATCTGTCTGATGTTTGTGGTCGATTTCTTGTGTATACTGTGCCGATTATTAATTTTGTTGATTAAAATTAATATTGTCAAAAATGCATTTTACATTAAATTAATTATTTATTAGTATATTAATTATACATGTAATCTGTTCTAAAACTTACTGCTGTGTACATTGCGTTGGTGGCCGCAAAACCCACCTATTTCTGTGCTTAACGGGATACTAAGTTAACAAACTAAAAATTAAGGTTAATAGTAAAGGAACAAACATTTATTTATCACATACTCAATTTACACTCTTTAGTTTTACAAATTAAATAAATATCACAATAGTGGAATACATCTCAATGGTAGTTCGGGGGGTGTAATGCCAGATGAATTGATATTTGGTTGGAGCACGTGGTGGGATGCATTAATTAGCTTTTCCTTAAAAACACAAATTTAGACAAAAAGGTTATCCTCATATAGTTTAATTGTACGGTACCTGATCTTCTTTCATATAACTTGGGTAACACCGATGCTTTGTCACACTTTACACTTGCAATACCAGATGAACATGAGCTCTCCTTCGAATTCCTATATCAGAGACGCACACACAACTCTTAACTCTGCTACCGTCGCTTCTTCTTGACTAGTCTAACTCCAACAGCCTGCCTTGACCAATTCTGACTCCCACTTCGAGCAACTCTCACTTATATCCCTTTTTCGGTCGGCGGTCCACGTGCTGAAATGTAGAGCTGATGGCTAATCCGTAGACATGGCGTCGCCGTCTCGGTTGCCGCCAAACGGCTTAGCGTGGTATGTAAACATGGGCGTGGTATGTAAGATATGGGGCCACCTGTATATTATCGCCCATCTGCTTAGCGTGGGGATAATCCGCCCGCATTCCTGGTTCCATTATTTTTTAATCCTTCCAAATATTTATTACTTTACATTTCTGGCATTACATATACGATACAGGCAACAAATATTATTGGATTTTAACGAAACTCTATTTCCGGATTTGTTATCAAAATATCTAGAACTAGATAGAATTCTTTTTAAATTCGAGCGAAAACTTCGAAATTGATTCGAAATTACATATATTTTTTAACATAGCAGCATAGGACAAAATTTGCAATAATCATGCATATAAGGGTTTATTTATGACTTAATGATCCAGAGACTTAATAGTTTCAATCGTCGAAAGATAACAGCAATAGAATTTTACTTCTCCTGCAATATATGATAAAATATAGGGAAAGTATTGGAATTATGTCGAAAATCGCAAATCGAAGGATCTGTATGTTTTGAGACCTCTAGAATACGAAAAAACTATTTTTAGCGTGACGTCTGTGTTATTTTGTGCAATTAAGCTCAATTTAATGAATTATTACGGAAATAAAGAGAAATTGAATTCGAGTCTGGAGGGAAAATCATGTGCTGTCTGTCCACATCAGATTTTTGATCTTGTCATATGACGGGTTTACCCTTCCAGTTTATTATATTTTAATATCATTTGCTTCTATTACGTAATTGAAATTATTATTAATATAATCTTTTTTTTTTTTAAGAAGCTTTACTAGTACCACTGTTTCGAGTAAAATTATTGCCTCTTGTCCCATAGATGAATTTGAATTTATTAACGTTTTTTTTTTTCTTTTTTGTTGAACTGTAAAAGCAAAGCAATATCTACCAAACAACAATTATTCCAATTGCGTCTGGACATCGCCAACGACAGACTGTAACTGGAATCCCCTAACCCCCCCCCCCCCTCCGATATAATCGATATAGACAGGGCTGTGTCCAGTAATAGGCGAGTTTTTTTTCTGTTATTAGATAAATGTCCATCTGTTGACATCGCTGATTTGATGGCAGAAATGGATCTATTGTTGCGTGGGAGGGCGGATATGTTTTCGTTATGTCTCCTATAGAGCTAAGTTCGTCGAACTTTTCTCCGAGAAATACGGTTGCATAGTTCCCGTTTCTCATTTGATTATTATAATAATACCCGACATCTAATTCATTAGGACACCTCCCCCCCCCCCCCCCATCTCATACTATCGCATAGAGAAAGCGTTGTTTTCCACCACACTTTTCGAATTAAGGATTATGACGGATTAGTAAGTTTTAAGGCTTCGGGGACAGTGGCGAAACGTCAAGTGCTCCTTTCAGGACTTTTTGGCTGGGGGGGGGGGGGGGCGAATGAAACTCTAGGGGGGCAAGTTTTCTATTTATCCTATATAAATATATCTAAATACTGTCACATAAATAGAAACTAGGTTAACATAAAATGCCTATGAGGAGGGGAGCGCATAAACACCTCCGGAAGGGCTTCGTCCCCCCCCCCCCGAATGTATGTCTAAAAGAAGCACTGGGTAGATAGTGTGTAACTCAAATAATTTATGACCCAGTAACTTTCATTTTATTCTTATATAAAGAAAAATGTCTGTGTGTCTTTTTTTTTCTGTGTGAGTAGTCTGTGGCGAGAAATCTAAGCGTAGTACAGCCATGAAATTTGGTACGCAGGTTCTTCAGGACCTGAGAAGGTGTACTTGGCGTTAGTTATTTTATGTTTTAGAATTTTCAAGCAATTCGGTCCCTTAGCGACCGAAAATATTATCATAGATATTCTATCTTTACACACTATTGGAAAGATCAAAGAACGCTCTTTCCAAAGATGTTTAAATCGCATCCGTAAAACAATTTCTTCGTATTTGTATATTTTTTTAAATATATCAATATTTATATTTTTTAGGTTATTTTTATATATATATATATATATCGTCGCATCAGCAAAATTAAGAGAAATACAATTTTATAGTTTGGCTAATATTTTTGCATATATCTTGGGGATTTAACAAAATTTATTTTTTCGTTTAATCTATTCATTATTTATTAACAGTATTATTAATTAATTATTAATTGGATTTCGATTTAAAGTTTTTGGTTCTTATTTTCTACCCTGCAATGTTCCCGGACTGAACTGCGGAGGACTGCGCATGCCCAACAGTTGGGTTTAAGCCACGCCTATAGAAAGAGGATCATTTTACGTTTCTGTGGAAGGTGTTCTCGGGCCGGATAGTAGCATTCGGTATTCGCAGGGGTATAATTTTTACTTTCCCTGCAATACTTGGTAATATATATGAGGAAAGTATTGAAATCGTGCTGAAAATCTCAATTCGAGTTCTCGAAGGATCTACACGTTTTGGGACTTCTAGAATACGAAAACACTATTTTTAGCGTGACGTCTGTGTGTGTGTGTGTGCGTGCGTGTCTGTCTGTCTGTGCAGATTTTGTATCCACTAACTGAAAAACTAATTGACAGAATTTCATTAAATTTGGTAGGCAAGTCTTTTGTGGGTGGTCCTGGTGCTGATTAGATTTTGGTACGATTCGGGATAAAAGAACCTGTCTTTATTTGCGAAATGGCCAGCAAAAATTGTCTGTATCTACTCTAGCTGAAAAACTAATATATCAAATTTCGCAAAATTTGATAGATAAATCAGTTGTAGGTTAACCTGGTGCTAATTAGATTTTGGTACAACCCGGAAAAAAAGAACCTGCCTTTTTTGTTTGCTAAATGACCCGCAAAAATCGTTAATTCTAAAAATAAAAGACTACGTATGCCCAAATATATCAATTAAATGCTTCATTTATACGCAATATTTGGGGATGAAGAGAATAAGATCAAATCCATTTACTCTAGGAATAGCCGTTCACGAGATATTTTAGTTTTTTCGCATTTTCGCTACGCCACCTTTGAAAATAAGTCCAGTGTAATTTAAAATTATGGCTGTTATTTTGTGCAATTAAACTCAATTTAATGAATTATTGAAAAAATAAAGAGAACTTGAATATGAGTCTGCAGGGGGGAAGTCATGTGCTATCCACATCAGATTTTTTTTTTAATGTGAATGAATTGTATGGTTGGGTTATAAATTGGAGAGTTACGAAAAATGAAAACTCTTTGGACTCTTATATCTCCGAACTCCATAGATAAAAATTTGAACAATGTTTATTTGTTTTGTCGGAAATAGGGTTCTATCTATGAATACTTAAAAATAAATTGAATATTTTAATATTTTGAACTTATTTTTCGAAAACAGAAGAGTTTCTGTCCAAATGAGTTTTTGCCTCATTTTGCCTGTTGGCCCGCAAAAATGCCCTTTATCCACTCTAGCCGAAAAACTAATGGACCCAATTTAATAAAATTTGGTAGATAAATCGCTTGTAGGATACCCTGGTGCTGATTAGATTTTGATACGATTCGGAAAAAAAAAACCCTGCCCCTTTTTTTTTGCGAAATGGCACGCAAAAATTGTCAAAATCTAAAATAAAAGACTAAGTATGCTCAAATGTATCAATTAACCTTTTGCTTACGGGTGGGAGAGAGTCAATCTCAAACGAAGAACCTCCCAAAAAGACAGGTATTTGACATACCCTATCCCAAACAGTTCGATCCCCCTTCGCAGGGGACGCCAAAGCCTGCAAAGGGGGATTGAACTGTTTGGGATAGGGTATGTCAAATACCTGTCTTTTTGAGAGGTTCTTCGTTTGGGATGGACGCTGTCCCATCCGTAAACAAAAGGTTAAATACGTGTTTAATACGCAATTTTTGACAATGGAAGGAATAAGACGGACCCCATTACTCTAGAGGACTAGCCGTTCTCGAGATATTTTAGTTTTTTCGCTTTTTTGCTACGCCGATTTTGAAAATACGTCCAGTTACCAAATTAAAATGAAAACTGAATTAAAGGTGTAATTTCAAATAATTATGTATGTTATTTGGTGCAACGAAACTTAATTTAATGAATTATTACAGAACTAAAGAGAAAATGAATTTGAGTCTGTAGGGAAAGTCATGTACTGCTCACATCAGATTTTTTTAGTTACTGAGTGAGAAAAGTGCTGCAAGAAGCATTACATTTACTATTTCTCCCCCTTAGTGAAAAAAATTGGAACACTATGGAACACTGAACTTCACGGATTCGCATTTCTCTTTCCCAATACTTTTTTAATTTCTTCGATTTTATTCCGGTATCACAACGAATAACAGTTAAAGGTGTTATGTTACAAGACTAAGAACGTAAATTTAGTTAATTTGAATAAAAAATGATTGTTATTTACATAAATCAAAAATATCTTGGGCATTGTGCAAAATTTTCTATTACAAAAATAATAAAACTATCATAGAATCCCTATAACGCCCCTCCTCCTAACTTAATAGAATCATCTAAACTAAATGAAGCAAACCCCATCAGAAAATTTGTACCGTCCGCGTAAAATCTGTTTATAACTCCACCTCTTTCCAATCTAGTTACAGGCGTTTTCAGTGCTCATACATTTTAGATAAATTTTATTTAATAAGGTAAGAAATTTCAATTTTATTTAGCAATTAATAAATTGTTTTATGAACATTTCTCTTGATGTTATTAAAATATTCTGATGACATTGCAAAAATGTTTAAGACAAAGTTCTCATTAAAATAATAAATTTCCAGGGGGGTGCATTATCACCCCTGATCCCCCTCCCTCCCTTAAATACGCCCATGTGCTAGGGGCATTGAAATTCCTTTCATTCAAATGGGCATGGCCATTTTAATATAGATAGACCTAACCCGCAAACGCTGGGATTTTTATTCAGAAGTTGTTGATGTTTTAAAGGACTTTCTTATGAACACTATACTATGCAAAAACAGTTTAATTTTTTTCTTGGAATTTCGGCATTAACACGTGTTATTTTCCATCCCATGTCGCCTGCACAATCATGAATATCCTAGCTACATATTTAGGCTAATTTCACAGGTAAAGAATTAGGTAGCGAGAAAAATTAAAATTCAGCTAATGGATGTTAGACTCAACATTAATGCCGACGGTTGGGCTGGAAATAAGACGCCATTTTAACACCGTCCACCTATTTATGCATGACATCTAAACAGTTTTAGATTAAATAGTACCTAAAATTCATAGGATACGCACGTGTCTACCCGAAAGTCTTAAGTGTCTGTGTCCTTTCGTGCTGGGAGGTCGTTAGGCCATGTTGGACACGCAGATATGTTTGGACACACACACAGAGCTTCTACTCCTTAAAATGTCATTCGGGTGCTCAAACTGAGGATTATTGGAAAATTTCCAAGATATTAATTCGCGTTATTTTCTCTGAAATGATTCAATGATTTTTAAGAAGAGAGAAACGATAAGGATACATTTTAGTTGAAAAAGCCGAAATATTGCCAATCTGTATAATGATAATTTTGGCGTTCATCTGTTGAAGTGTGTGCGATGCATTTTTAACACTTTACAACATAGTTGAAAAGCGTTTATGACTTTGGTCATTCTGTCTGTCTGTCCGTTCGCACGATAATTACAGTAAAAATGACTTTATCAAAATGAAATTTTAGTATGTTGTTGAGACTGTCTGTGGGATATATGGGAATGTAAATGAATAATATCACCCAATTAGTTTTGGATTGAACCTGGGTTGAAAAAATGAAATACATTAAGCCCTATGGGATCTCATTTTTCAAACATTTTTTGAAGCGAAGTTAAAATTCACAAACTGCTTCGAAAATTTTAGGAAGTATTCATAAAATATATGAAAAAAAATTTCAGCGAAATATGTTCGGTAATTTTTTAAATAAAAATTAAAATAATAATTACATCCATATAATGTGAAAAGATCAAGTGACCGACTTCAAAATAAAATATGTCATCCATCCTTTTTTCCAGTGAGTCTTAAAGTTCTTAAAGTCTTAAAGTTAAATCGTGAGTTTTAAAGTTCTTTTAAATTTATATTTAGTGTTGCATCCATCCTAAAACCGGTTTTTTTTTTTTGCGTATTTTCTGTGCATGTATATTCTGTGCCGAAGCAATTATAATATTTGAGTTGAATAGCTGAATCTTTTTCATGCAAAATTATTTAGTTCCGGAGTCTGGAATAAAAGTGATATGAATGAAATATTCACTGCTTTTACATAGACAACCAGGCGATTTATATTTCGATGACGTCATTTGTTCATTCTTTTCTATGAAGTTTTAAGTTTTCAAATATAATAAATTATTGTAGTACTGAGATAATTTAAAATATGTCAGCGCTGAATGTATCGTTGAATTTTAGAGATATTTAGATAAAATTGCCTTTGAGTTGGAATGTGTTTCATAATCAATGCTTTATGCATGATTAGTCTCTTTCTTGTTATAAATCGTCCCGATTACTATATTCATGAGAGCACAATTACACAAGGTTCCTGGGAAAGACTTTAACTTTGTAAGAATACTCCAATAGCTTTAATAATAAGTCCTTGATTGTACATGTAAAGTCTGTTTATAGTAAGTGACCATATCCGATCAAATAAAAGTGATTCGAGCGACTCTTGCGGATCATTTAAAAAGTTGAGATAATGCACTCGGCAACAAAGTGAGCGAAAAAAGTCAATTACAAAATTTGTAGAGCATTTCCTAATGATTAGGAATCGTCACCACTAACGCATGAAATGCGTCGTACATGAAAGTACATGCGTACATGGGACATTATCTTCATTCGTTTTTATCTCCCCCCCCCCCCTAGATATTTTCTTTTCGTTTTTCTCTATTTTCTATTTGGCAACGTTTGGTTTCCTGTGTCACATAATGCAACTAACTAATAACTGACATACGCCTTTTAGGTTCCCCCTGCTCCTGTGAGACTGCTGCCTTTTCATCCTAAAGAAAGCTGTTTTATATCTCCGAAACCGGGTCAGTTAAACTGAAATAAAATGACAAGTTTGGGAAGATTCGTACTCGCAGAATCCGCCAGAAGGGGATATTCCCAAAGTTGGCATATCATAGTACTCTCCCACAGAACTGGTAACAAGACCTGTTTCCAGCTGTCTTCAGCACGGAATAGCTGATACCACAATAGTTCCCAGAAAACGTAAGTTACAATTTTGTTAATCACTGTGGAGACCGACAAACTCAGTTCTACTACACAGCCGGCTGAAATTCCACACAGACACACACACACACAAATATATATGAAGGATACTTCATATGGTGACATCTGATGTGCTTTTTCGCACAATCATACGAAATTTCAGAAAAACCGGAAATGACATATTTCCAGAATTGGAAATGAAAATGCATAGTGAACCCCCTTCCCCTTAATGCACTCCGGAGTTTGATGCTAAATCCACATCACGCATCATCTACAAAATTTATAAATCGTCCAAATCTAAGCTTTATCTTTAGCTAAGCTTTATCTATAGGCAATCCTGAGAAATAGATGTTTCAAGGAAAAAATTTTGAACCATAAAGGAAAAAAAAAAATCCGGAAGGAAACATATTTATTGAATCCGCTTACTTCCTCTAAAATTTGATGTTGAACCTATATCAGTCATCATCTAAACAAGATAGCTATATTGGATCTCGAGAAGCAGCCCTACTAGCAATCCAATATTGGTTTTTTATTGACTCCGATATTGGACCAATATGAAAAAGTGGACATTTTGACGGAATTGCAACAATATTGGCTTCAAATAATGGAACAATTTTGGAAAAATATTACGCCAATATTTCTAATGTAACACCAATATTGACGTAGTATTATAATAAAAACATTAGCCAATATTGGAGGCCAATGTATCCCCAATATTTGCCTAATATTAGATCAATATTAAATGCTACTAGGGAGATGCTTTATGGAAAATGTAATTTTTTTTTAATAGGAAGTGACATCTCCAGAAACGGAAATCCTTAGTGAATCCTTTAACCTCCTCCAGAATTTATAGCGGAATCCATCAGTTATTATCTACGCTCTATCTATTGCCAATCCTAAAAACTGTATGTTTCATTCATGAACAATTTTTAACCAGAAGTGGAAAGATAACCGGATGTGAAGATCTTTAATGAATCTTTTTACCTCCTTCGGAATTTAATGCTGGATCCATATCAGTTATAATCTAAGCTGTATCTATAGATAATCTTGAGAAATAGCTTTCTCGGGTAAACTGAACTGGAAATTGAAAAAGAACAGGAAGTGAAAATGCTTAGTGAGTCCTCCTTTTCCTCCGAAATTTGATGCTGAATCCAAGTCAATCATTATCTGAGCTCTATCTATAGCAGAGTCTGAGAAACTGATTTTATAAGGGAATTTTTTCTTATAAACAATAGTATAGCAAAGTTATTGCCAAAAAGAAAAAAAAAATGAACCCAGATTTTATGAGGCTACAACGGCTGATTTCATACATGCAAATCCCACCTGACACATTGTAGTATAAAAATTGCAGCACATAGCAAGTTTCCTTGCTACCAAGTGTATCGGCTATTCTGTCCTGGAGAGAAAGCTGGAAACTGGTCTACGGATGCTGGTACCTACAGTGGAAGCGCGAACTTGGAGGATATTGTTTAAATAAAAATTCCAAAAACGTTATTATATATCAAAAATACTGTGCTTTTGTAAAGTGATCTTGGTGACCTTCTACAATAACTAAAGACTTGAAATTCAGCATGACTCTGTGCACTAACGTTTACGGTCCGGTCCGGTCTAAAGTCCGAGATAAGTATTAGGTGTCCTTGCGTGCTGGGAGGTCGTTTAGACCAGCTGGACACGCAAATATGTTTGGACTCACACAGCTTCTCTCAAGAAAATGTCGATCGAGAGCTCATATGAGTATTACCGGCATAGTTCCTGGGCTGTAATCGCCTACAAAGGTGGTATATGGATCTTTTTTAGTTGAAAGGGAAAAGTGGAAATGCTAAGTGAGCTCTTTAGTTGAAAAGAATTCAAAAGATGAATACAAGTGTATCGAAGACTAGCAGACATCAAATTTTTAAAATCATATAATGTACACTTAAGCAATACATAACTCAAACACTAAAAACTCGAGAATACGTCAGGTGCTTGCAAATGGAACAACGATTTATATAAAAATTTTATTTATTTCTAAAAACTGCCACCTATGATAGGAAAAATAAGTTACAAAGCTAATTATCGTGGAATGTTAATTAAGTACCAGAATTAAAAAAATAAAAGCTCGGGAAATTGATTTATTGCTCGGTAATTTTTACCTTATCTCGCGTTATCTTTCTCTCGAGCGCGTCACCCCGATGAGTCATTCCTCATAACACGCGTACATTCTCGACTTGATACCACTGCCGTACCCCTCCAACTATTACACGTCGAGCTGCAATCTTTCAAAATATCACCCCTTTATCGTCTAACCCGATCCGTCGATATGGCTCCCACACCAGATGCTGACATAAACGTTATTCTACGTAAAAGAAAAAATTGCACTGATATGTGTCGTATGGGATGATCTGAACTATATTTGCACCGAATTTCGTGGCTGCATGTCGCTTGAGTTTTCCGTTGAAGATATTTTATATTAAGACGATAATTTTCGATGCTAAGTGTTGCATTGCTAATTGACCTTGTTAAACAAAATAAAACTTATTAAAGAAAAGGTTGAAGTCAGCTTAATTTATTTAAGGGTGTTCATTTTCCTATCTTTGAAATACTAGTTCATTTACTACTAATTCATACTAGTTCATTTTTAATACAAAAACTGAATGGGTCTCTGGGAGGAGGAGTTGTGGCCATTTATTACCACTTGGTACTTGAGTACAGTTGCAAAGACGGGAAAAAATCCCGGTTTATTCCCGGGAATAAACCGGGTGTTTTGGGAAGTGAATTTTGAAAATTTCCAAAAGAGGAAATTTTTAGTCATTGCATTTTGCATTGTAAAGGAAATATGTATGATCCCAAAACTTTTTTTAAAATTCGGAATTGTAAATAACTGGCATGAGAAATTGAGAGTTTTATTAGATCCAAGAAAAATATTCAATTTATGGGACTTTCTTATTATACACTATTTTTGCAAAAAAAAAAAAAAAGAGGAAAAAAACGTAGCACTGTTAACTTAAATCATAGAGCGCGTTTTTACTGCGTAACTAGCATTCTGTAAACCAGAAAAATGTAGACGGTTTATCTTTGCTCATTATCGGAGTTGCAGTTCCGTGGAGGCACAATCAATAATGCCGCTACGACGTTGCCGAAGACCTTATAAGCAATTAGACGAGTTCGAACGTGGTCTTATAGTCAGGATGTGTGAAGCTGGCTGGTCATACCGACCAATAGGCCGCCACCTGCACCAAACGGACACTGCTGTGCAAAGGTGCTACTCATCGGCGGAATGAAGGCTCTGGTAGGCCAAGGTGCACGAATGCGAGGCAAGATCGGATAATTGTGCGACAGGCCCGAACTGGTCCAACGGCATCATTGTCCGCCATCCAACGTGCTACAGCCTCTTCCATACCACCCGTGATGCCTTCCACCATCTCACGGTGCTGGGCTGAGATGGGGTTACGCTCACAGCGGCCTTTAGGACGTCTGCCCATAATCTCACGACATCGACAGAGTCGTTTGGAGTGTTGTCGTAGCCGAGCATCATGGCTGCCAGCAGACTGGCATCGCATAGTGTTCAGCGATGAATCACGCTTCAGTCTTTCAGCAGATGACCATCGGGTACGTGTGTGGAGGCGCCAGGGCCAGCGGTCCCAATCAGCCTTTCTTTTACACAGGCACACAGTCGATGGCTGCTCATGTCTTAGAACGAGTCGGACGGTCTGGGTATTCGACAGGCACACAGGCATTACCCCTGGTGTGATGGTGTGGGGTACTATCTCTTACGACAGCAGGTCGCCCCTAGTCATCCTGCGTACAACTTTAACAGATCAACGATATGTTGATGAAATCCTGCGGCCGTTTGCGTTACCCTTCGTGGCATATCATTCTGGGACTATTTTTCAACAAGATAATACCACGCCACATACGGTCCGCATATCTGCGGACTGTCTCCGTGCTGTTGATACTGCTCCTTGACCAGCAAGTTCACCAGACATTTCGCCAATCGAGCATGCATGGGACATGCTAAGCCGCCAGATTCGGACATGCTAGGCCGCCAGATTCGGGCATGCTAGGCAGCCAGATTCGGGCATGCTAGGCCGCCAGATTCGGGCACCCCAAAATGTAGCAGATCTGGAGCAACAATGAAGAAATGTCTGGCAAAATGTATCATAGGATGACATTGGGAAACTTTACCACTCCTTACCTAGAAGTATACAAGCAGGCATTGCCGCCAAAGGGTATTTCATCGATTACTGATTTGAAAATTCAATGTGCAATTGCTAACCATTAATAGATCCTGCAGCCTTGATTTTGTAATCATTTCATTACCTGTGTATGAGCTGTACGCATATTTAATTTAATAAAAACAGTCATTTTCCTTATGGTGCTTCGTTTTTTCTTTCTTTTTTTTTTCTTTCATTTTTTTTTTCTTGAGAGGATACATAAAAGAAAGTGCATATAAAAATTAAAATTATTTCCACAATTAAATTGTAATTTAATTTGTAAATATTTTAAAAGCAAAATCAATCGAAATTATAAAATGTTTATGTTAAGATCAATGGTTTTTACTCCGGTAGCATTTCCTCTGCGTATCTCAGGGACTTGTTTGGAATTAATTCATTAAAATATCGACGGAGCATGTTGTGTATGGTGTTTTTTAGGAAATGATTCCACAATCAGATTGTAGTGCACTTTTAAATGGGGCGATCTTTATGCTAGCAAGTCTAGTTTAAGGTGTCATACGTTATTTGACATTCCAGCTAATGTTAATCGCAATTTTTGAGAAACTTTTCTGTTTTAAAATTTTACGCGTTATTTGCTTTATGTTTTATTAGTATTGATCTGTTTGCTATGTCTGAAAAAAAACTTTAAAAATGCATGTTTAAGGATTTTACTTTGATGTATATGGTTTACTGTACTGTGATCATTGCAATTGGATTATTCCGTTATGTATCACTGGCAGAAATAAATATATTGTTACGAACGCGCAATGTTCCGTTTGGCGCCTCCTCTTTCGTCTGTCTCGAAGGCCCGGCGAAGAAAGTACAGTGCATGACGTGAGGATGACGTGCGCACAGGGTTTCCAGGAATTCCTAGTAATAAAAAGGGCTGCCGTATTTGGCGAATTCCAGAAACTTCTCGATAAAACGATTATTCTTTGAGATACAGAGATTTCCAGAAGTTTCTATGGGGGGACTATAAAAAAGACTCACCCCCCCCCCTGTCGCAGGGGAGTTGACGAACGAACGTGACACGTACATTGGACTGGGATTTTTGCCCATGTTTTGAGAATAATAGCGGCTGTTTTGTGAAATGATTTTTTCAACATTTTAAGAATAATATCGCTTATTCTGTGAAATGGCTGGAGCATTTAAGTGCTGCTTGATTGTATATTGTTCCTGTTTACTTTGTGCTTGTGAATAAACGTTAAGTTATCCAGAAACTTGGACTCGTTCTTATATCCTACATACACACCCAAGATTCCTGAGGATAAACGAGTTGAGGATAAACAAATTGCTCGTTACAATATAAATAAATTGCAAGGTGATTAATTCATTCATATTCATGTACTATTCAAGTCCCAAGTCTATATTAGGCCCCATAACATTTTAATAATATTGTGACAAATAAAACTTGCACATTTGCAACGAAATGTAGGTAGCATAAAGAAAAAAAAAACGTTTTAATAGGCTTTACCTTTAAACTAATACAAATAATTAGTAAATTTATTTAAATGGAAATCCAGAATTAAATTTTAAACTGCGTAATATGCTGTATTAACCAGAGCCGCGTAAATTAGTTTCTTCCCATCAAAGTTTCCACTGTTTCCAAAATCCCCGTTTATTTATTTATTTATTTTTTTACAACTCTATTAGCAAGTCCTTGTCGATACAGGAGTCGGATAAAACCTGTTGCTCGACTATGTTTACTTGTTGTTTTCGCAAAATTTAAGGTAGGAAAGCTAGAAGAGAGAAACCAGGAAGAAGGGGGCGAGAAGTCTATTTTAAGATGAGCGAGTTCAGCAGATAATTATGCAAGAGGGACAGATGGAGAGCGTCACTGTCGTTCGAAATGTCGCACACAATTTATTATCAGGCGTATTACAGACAACCTTATTTAATGAATAATACAAAATATTATAAATAAGATTTAACTTGACCAGGGGAATCAGTGCTGATGGTTGCTTTTTCAGATGTTTTGGCAAGTTGCAAAACTATGCCTCTTCAGAACACTATTTTAAATTTGTAACATTCTTATACAATTGTATAGAGAAGTTTCTCAAACCGCGTTCCGCAAGATGAGAATATGTGTTTCATGGAGAAATTATATATATATATATATATATATATATATATTTCTATAATTACTTCCATTTTTCTTCTATTATATATATATATATAAAGTATAAAAAGCATTTAAAATTTGAAAAAAGAAGGAAGGCTTAACGAGAAGCTTATACTTAATGGCGGTAAGGGGTTGTGACCTTACACCCCAGTTGTCAATATGCATGTCATAAATGCCGTTTGCACTCCTGGACGCCAGCCCTGGCTGAAGTCAACCTCCGGAGTGACAATAACAATCATCACAAGACCGTTGAAAAAGAAAAGTCCAATGATAAGATGAAGACCATTACTGGATGGCAAACTAGTCCTTCAGACTACAATGACCTGTATATATATATATCTGTGTGCTATCGTTCTGCGGTCCTGTTATTCATAGTATGTTAACCTTCATCGACGGTTACCGAACTTTTCGAAAACGCAACTAAACTTGGACTTGAAGACAAAGCTGCAGTCATGTGCATTCAGATCCCCTTATTAAATCTATAGAATGAGAAATGACCTTTCCGTGATTGTGGCATTATTATATATGATCTGTTGTTGTATTTAATACTGTATTAGAAGGAATAGATATTTAAAAATGTTCATTAAAAAATAAAACTAATCGGTATGAATTAAATTACGACAACAGATGGCAGCACTAAAAATATTTTGGATTAAAATAAAAAATATATTCTATGTATTATTGGGTAGTAAATTTAGTTTTAATATAATCTAAGCATTGCATTTTATCTTTCAGAAAATATTTCGCAACTGTTTGAGCAGAATTTCGGCGAAAAACGTGTGCCGCGAAAGTTAACAAAGAGCGGATAGGGCAGAAGATTTACTGACGCTCACCCTTAAGAACAAAATTGAGAAGGTTTTAAGAGAGGAGCAAGCAGGATTTCGAAGTGGAGCTGGAACCACTCAACATATTTTTACTTTGAGAAACATCATTGAGCAAAGCATTGAACATAATGCACCTTTATATTTAAATTTTATTGATTTCAGAAAAATATTTGATACCATTGACAGAAATATGTTGTGGGAGATACTTGATAGTTATGGAATCCCACAGAAAATTATTAACATTATTAAGGAGCTATATCGAAACAGCAGTTGCTGTGTTGACGTAAACGGAAAACTGACAGAGCCCTTCCAAATGGAATCAGGTGTAAAGCAAGGATGTGTGATGTCAGGTTTATTATTTAGTTGTTGGCTGTATCATGAAAAACACCATCAAAGACAAGAGAAGGGGCATTAGGTGGAAATTTACACCAGTTTTAGAAGATTCAGATTTTGCAGATGACATTGTTCTTTTGGCCTCTAGATGTTGTGCTCTACAACAGAAAACTAATGACCTTAACAAGTTTGCTAAAACGACTGGTTTACGAATCAATAAAAGTAAAACAAAAGTCTTAAGAATTAATGAAAAAACTTATGAAAATGTAAAATTAGATGATGAATCCATTGAAGATGTAAATAGCTTCACTTACCTTGGTGTACTAGTGAACAAGGAGGGTGGAACAGATGAAGAAATCAAATTAAGAATTGCAAAAGCTCAGAATTGTTTTAAAAAACTAAATAAAATATGGAGAGCTACTAAACTTAATTTAAAAACCAAAATCAACCTTTTTAATTCCTTAGTGAAAAGCGTTTTACTGTATGGAGCCGCCGAAACATGGAAATTAACAAGTGGCCAATGCAACACGTTAAATGCCTGGCAGACTAAATGTGTGAGGAAAATTTTGGGAGTATTTTGGTCTTATGTTATTACTAACACTGAACTCTACAAGAGCACTGGACAGGAAGCAATTGAGATGGAAATAAAAAAATCTGATGTGGGCAACACATGACTTTCCTTATATAATGTAATGAATTTACTACTTTTACAGTAAAAAAATAGGTTTTTCTTATAGTAGATACTAATATTCTTTCCAAGACATTGAATTTTCAACAATCAGTCGTTATTTTCATTGATTTAGCGTCATTTTTATCAATTTGGCAAGATTTTCGTTAATTTGGCAACATTTCAAAAAGTCGCCAAGTTGGCGACATTCCGCCAAATTCGTCGCCAAAATCTCGCCAAGCGTTATGCACTAATAAATAAGTTATTCTTACAGCAGAGAAATGACTATTGGCGTTCAAATACAAAAGTATTACTCAGAGTATCTTTTTTCATGAATGGAACGAGCTAGATTCACGAGAATGATGTCACCCAATTTATCGCATGGTATTACATATGAAAAGTGAACATGTTTATTAATAGGAAATATTTTTTTTTATTTTATATGACTTTCTGATATTTTTTTTTAAATGTACAATATCTCGAGAACGGTTCGTGTTAGATTCTAAAATTTATGTCAATCGTTTTCTAATGAAAAATTACATAAGAAATATCTATTTGCGTAACTTTATTAGTGGTTTTGATTTTTTAACGACTTTTTCAAAATTTCATTCGAAAATTTAGGGGGGTTCTGAACATTCGATTGCGTATAAAAACAATGGGCTTCCAGTGTTTACGGATTGTGATTTTTGTACCAAATTTGGTTCAAATCGGTCCATTCGTTCGTCAGTTATCGTCTCCACAGACCCACTGACACACACACACACACACACACACATACTTTCACACACACACACACACACATACACATACTTTCACACACACACACATCACTTCAAAAATGTTTGATTCGTGATCAGGGATGCTTGAAACGTGCTCTCCCGTCGAAAACTCGAATTCGAATTTTCGACCCCGTCACAATACTTTCCTTATACATTATGTATATAAGGAAAGTAAAAACGTAGATGGAAATGGACTGGACATGCCTTAAGAATGTTGCAGCATAACATCCCTGCTATGGCACTTACTTGGGCGCCTGAAGTAAAAAGATCTCGGGATCGAACCAAGCTAACTTGGAGGAGACTGGTGGAGCAGGGGAGAAATTGGATGGGATGGGCGAGCTGGTCAGAAGCAAGGACTGCGACACAGGATCGACCAGGGTGGCGACGCAAGCTGAAGGCCTTATGTGCCTCTAGGCACGATAAGTTATGGTGATGACGACAACGAAACCAGAAACAATACACAGTAAATAGCTCGAAAACTATCTTACACGATCACTAAACGATTGTCAAGTACAATAAAACATCCATTAAATGCTCCACTCATTTCACAAAACAGTAGATACTATTTTCAAACCATTGACGTATCTCATAATTCAATGTAGCTCGTATCACGTCAACTGCTGTTCCAACTGAGCGACGACTTCTTTTATATACTCACCGTAGAAACTTCCAGAAGGGGCTGGTATCTCCAAGAATAATCGTTATTTCGAGAAAGTTTTAATACTTTCGAAACGTCGCCAAACTGGTGATAAATCATCAAATCTGACAACCCTGCACTGAAAGTCCAAATATAACAACCCTACATTCACGTTATAGGGGCTACCTGTAAAGTTGTTTTTCGGTTCTGGAAACTCAAAAAGACTCCAATGAATGCATTTTACACATTCGTAACAATCATTAATAATACAAACAAATTGATTTATCTGTCTATCTATCTGAGTAACACTGCTACAAAATGTTGCCAAAAGTATTTCATGGATAAACATTTCATGAACTCTGGAGCTTTACGAGAGTATGACATCAGATACTGAAAGTGAGTCCATGATGTGGGGGCCCGTTCCCTACGTAGTGCAATGAGTATACTTCTTCCACAGCGAAAAATTGCGATGTAACCAGGGAGGTTTGCGTAGCGTATAACTGAAAGTGAGATCATGATGTTTTTTTATTTCTTATCATTTTATAAATTTTTATTTGAGATATACGGCTCAATTCGATTGTTGTTGAGACCCAGACCGTCCGACCTACCAGAAAGGTGTAAGGTAACTGTTTGGACGGCCGGGAAGTGCCGCCCAATTTAGACCGGAACCCAGTGGGGGAGGCATCCACAGGGACCATATTCTCCTTCCCCTACCACCAACCTCTCGGAAGGACTTACGGACCCACATGTTTAACGTGATCGTACTTTGCATGAACACGGCCGCAGTTGTGGCAGCGTGCAAATCCCGCGCTCAAACCACTGGGCTACCGCGTCCGAAATGTGCCAACAACACGCTGTGTTCCCAGGTGGTCACTCACCCAAGTACTAACCGCGCCCGATGCTGCTTGACTTCCGTGATCTAACGAGAACCGGTGTTTTCAGCACAGCGGCCGAACTCGGTGAATAAACTCAACAAAAGTAGGAAACTTTCTTGCGTGTTTTTTATTTATTACTTATAGGGCAAAATGCCCGTGGGGCTCACTAGTAATACTATATTGATCTTTGATCATACGTCACTCTTGAATAAACTTCCCATTACACCGAGTACGATGATTGCACTAACTAAGAGCAAACACCATATGATTAACGGAACCCTTTATCTCCATTTATCTTCTTAACGTTGCCACAAGCGAAAGGTAAAATGCAAACGAAAATACTCTCCGAATTCGTTTAGTTTCAGTGATTCTCTCATTTCTCTCCCATTAGCTTAATTTGGTGGACGCGGTGTCCAATGCGCAGCGGGAGAAAAAGTCTCTCCTTCAAGATTAATAATACGATAAGAGCTTAAATGTGGATGAGGAAATAAGGTCAATGCCGAGAGAGAGAAAAAAATGAGGTAGCAGTGTGTTACCTTAAATGTGTAATGCGAGTTCTTTCTGGACAAGGTATAATTGATGTTCGAAGAGAGTGGGTACCTTTTGGGGTTATATATTCAAGCTTTTATACAGAAAAAATACCTGGTGTTTCAGTTTCCATTCAACTTTCTCATACATTAATATATTTGTTAATTTCCCTACATACATAGGTACATACGTATATGACACATATTTGCATAATACATTACATAATTAATGTATACGGGGAAAGTACTGTGATGGGGTCGAAAGTTTGAATTCGAGTTTTGGACAGAACACAGTTCAAGCATTTCTGATGTTGAATAGCGTTTTTGAAGCGATGTCTGGGTGTGTGTATGTTTGTATCTTTATATGTATGTGTGCATGCATATATGTGTGTATGTATATCTATGTGTATATGTATGCGGGTATGTATGTTTATATGCGTGTATGTGTATATATATATATATAATATATATGTGTGTGTGTGTGTATGCATATGTGCGTAGGTATGTGTTGTTGAGACCCAGACCGTCCGACCTACCAGAAAGATGTAAGGTGACTGTTTGGACGGCCGGGAAGTGCCACCCAATTTAGACCGGAACCCGGTGGGGGAGGCATCCAGAGGGACCGTACCCTCCTTCCCCTACCACCAACCTCTCGGAAGGACTTACGGACCTATATGTTTAACGTGATCGTACTCCGCGTGAACACGACGGCAGTTTTAGCAGTGGCGGAAATCGAACCCGGACCTACCGAGTGCAATTCCCGCGCGCTAACCACTGGGCTACCGCGTCCTGCGTATGTATGTGTGTATATGTGTATATGTGTGTGTGTATCCATGATTGTATATTTATATGTATGTGTATATATGTATGTATGTGTGTATGCATGTTTGTATATTTATATGTTACGTATGTGTGTGTATGTGTGTATGCATAGGTGTGTATGTGTGTGTGAATCAGTGGAAGCGCTATCTCACGGACAATTTTGAAAGAATTGTGTAACAATATTATAATCAGTGAATACTGGAACCGTATTGATTTTATACGCGATCAAATGTTTAGAAGATCCCCCCCCCCTCCCCACACACACACCTTTTCAGAAATTTTTTTGAAAAAATTATTATAAAATGAGAACCTTCGATAATGTTAAATAAATAATCATTTAATAAGTCATTTTTCATTAGAAAACGAATAAGAAACTTAAAAATGCTAGCTCAAACCATTCTCGGGATATTGTAGATCTTTCAAATGCACAATTTTCTGAAGGTAAAAGAACATTTTTTTACGACTTCAAACATTTTCATTTATTTGTGTTTAAAGATACAGCATATAAATCATATAATATATTTTTGTGTTGTTCTGCCAATATCAGCGCTTATTTAGGGTGTATTACGCTTTACACAAGTGGCATGGTTGCGCATGGTAGAAAGAAACGGAGCAGAAATGATGTTAATTCAAAACAGGTGACTTGGAAAGTGAGTGGTGCTATTTGTATTATTTAAAACTGTAAATTATTAATTATTAATTATTATTTATTATTATCATTAATTATTATTTATTAATATTATTATTATTATTAATTTAAATTATTTCTAGTTAACAATAAGTCTATAGAATTTTAACGAGATCTAGTAACAAGAAAGTTCTAATATATACCCACCCCCACCCCACCCCCCACACACACATTATTGACATTTGCTATTCTGTGGTAAAAGTCACGTGTTGATCACGTCAGACTTTTTAAGATGGTTAAAATACTAAAATTCGTTGAAAATCCATTTTCCTTACTTTATACCATTATATATATATATATATATATAATAGTTTCATAAATAGCAAAGCATGCTAAAAGAATTAAGGATAGAAGGTGGCTGCACTAACAGTATGTTAGCTAATTTATACCTTTATCATTATGAATAGTCTTTTACTTCAATACATTATAAAATTTACAGATATGTTGATGATATGATTTGTTTAGTATTTACTGAAAACTATGTCATAGATATAGATTTCTACCCAGACAATTTGGAATTAATTCCTAATGAAGCCACTATTAGTAATAACATTAATTTTTTGGATTTAAATCTAATTATTGAACCTACTCATGGAATTGTTACTAATTGATATGATAAAAAAGACTATTTTAATTTTAACATTAATAAAATATTAACATTTAATTCCTGCAACTAGATTCAATTGTTTAGAAATATTATACTTAATCAACTTTTCAGAATTTATAGATTACCAGATAAAAAATTTCATGCTATGCATATTAATAATCTAAAAATTACTAGCAAATTATATAAATATCTAGCATATTTAGTAAATGGTATAGTTAAAAAGTTTGGATTAGCTGAATTTTCTTGAATTCTCTTCTTAGTATCTTATATTAGCCAGACATCAACATTCTCTTGAATAAACACTGTATTTACATCCCCTTATACATTAGCCTCACTGTTTTCGATTATATTATACGCCCCATATTTTGTAGCTCTTACTGTAGAATATCACATTTTATTGCCTTTTCGCAATACTGTTATTTATTTCTCACGATTGGCAATAGTAGTTCTCTACTTTTATTCTTTCCGATTGGCAACACTGGTCACTTCATTCTGGGCTCAGGACATTTGCAGAGTTTTTTTTTCTTTTTTTCAGGTATTCTTGTTTTCTTTATAATTTTTCCATCTTTATGTATGTAGTCCAAGTTATTAGAGTTTATAGATATAATCTATCTCTAATATTAGAAACATACATTTTGTGTTTATTTTGATTAAATACTTGGACTTGAAGAAGAGGTTTTTTTTTTTTCAAAATTAATAATTGATATATTTAGGCCTAGTACTTATCCACGTGTATGGCTTTAATGCTTGGATTTTATTTGATTTTCAATTATCGATTCCATTCCATTGATATTCTTCATCTTGATGACTAGAAATTTGCATTTTATTTTCCATTTGATTGATGATTCTCTATTTAATACTTTTTATTATGTAGGCATATTTTAAAGTTAGGGTTTTTTAAGTAGCAACTTTTCTCTATTCTATCATTGGATTTTCAAATTATTATTATTATTATATATATATAATGTGTATATATATAAATATATACGTTACCATTATATAATATACCGGGTGATTCAAAAGTTCGGAGCAAAAGTAAAACGCTATAAAAAAAAATATCTATGGGTCGGAGAGACATGCGGTTTGCAGATTAATATTCACCGTGGTGGGGGATTTTGTGTGGCATGAAAAAACAATTAGTTCAAACTCTCGACACTCGGGGGGCTGCGGCAAATAAAGCCAAGAAGATAGATGGCTTATGCATGGAAGTAATTGCACACATGACTGGCCTGCGAGATCCCCAGATCTCACACTCTGTGATTTCTCGTTGTGGGGATACCTAAAATCACAGGTGTGAGATCTGGGGATCTCGCAGACCAGTCATGCGTGCAATCACTTCCACGCATAAGTCATCTCCATGGCTTTATCTGCCGCAGCCCCCCGAGTGTCGAGAGTTTGAACTAATTTTTTTTCATGCCACACAAAATCCCCCACCACGGTGAATATCAATCTGCAAACCGTATGTCTCTCCGACTCATAGAAATTTTTTATAGCGTTTTACTTTTGCTCCGAACTTTTGAATCATCCGGTACTTAAATATCCCGTTATAGTTTCTCAAACTGGGGTGCATGAAAATTTTCAAGGGGTACTTGGTACTTGGATTATTGTTTAATTTATTATAACAAAAATATGTATAATTACATAAATATAATAATTTTTGCTAATTAAATAAATATGTCATCTAGCATTGCAGGGGATTTGAGATACTACCGAATAAGCGCCGGCTGAGAACATAATATTTTATACCATCACTCAGTTAAATAAAAAAAATCTGCATCTGCAACAATAGAAACTCTGTTTTGCCCGCATTTGCAACAATATTTTTGTCAATCTGTATTAAATAATCTGATTTCTTCCCATTTTAATTTTTTGATTATAACCTGTAATTTTTCACATAGTTGCTAAAAAAAATCAAGATTCAAGGTTGAAAACTAGCAACGATGGTGTTTTGAAGATGTGTAATTTTTGTCAATCTGGAGGATTTTTTTTGCAAATATTCAAAAATTCTTTTAATTTTTCAAACTTTCGAAAGATATATGCAATTTTATTAATTGTTACCTAGGGAAAAAAAAGAGATAAAGCACGCGAGTTTCTAGGCTTAGTATTAGATTTAAAATAAGTGGGACATACACATACAAAATCACATAGAAACATGAGTTCGACAGAAATTAATATATCAGAATAATAAGTTGGTGTATAATATAAAAAAAATCTGATGTGGGCAGCACATCCTTATATAATGCAATGTATTTACAACGTTTACAGTGAAAACAAAATAGGTTATTCTTATAGATATATTTTTTTCCAAGATATTGAATTTACGTCATATAGTCGTCATTTTCATAGATTTAGCGTCATTTTTATCCACTTAGAGAGATTTTCTTTGATTGGATAACATTTAAAAAAGTCGTCTGAGCAAAGTTGGCGACATTCCGCCAAATTCGTCGCCAAGCGTTATGGATGGAGAAACAATTTATTTTTATAGCCGATAAATGACTATTGGCGTTCAAATAGAAAAGTATTCCTCAAACTCAAAGTATATTTTCAAATGAATGGAACGAGCTAGATCCACGAGAATGATGTCACCAAATTTATCGCATGATATTACATATGAAAAGTGAATATGTTTCTCTATAGGAAATATATTTTTTTTATTTTATATAAGTTTTGATCATTTTTTTTTAAATTTGCAATATCTCGAGAACGGTTCATCCTAGCTTTTTAAAATTTATGTTAATCGTTTTCTAATGAAAAATTACATAGGAAATGTAGACTTGCGTAACTTTATTAGAGGTTTTGACTTTTTGAGGATTTTTTCAAAATTTTACTCAAAAATTTAGGGGGGTTCTGAAAAATCGATTGCTTATAAAAACAATAGGTTTCCAGTATTCACGGATTGTAATTTTTGTCAAAAATGTTCGATTCGTGATCAGGGATGCTTGAAACGTGCTCTCCCGTCAAAAACTCGAATTCGAATTTTCGACCGTGTCACAATACTTTCCTTCTACATTATTGCAGATAAGGAAAGTAATTAATAAAAAATCTGATGTGGGCAACACATGACTTCCCTTATATAATGCAATGAATTTACTACTTTTACAGTAAAAAAAATAGATTATTTTTATGGTAGTTATTTATATTCTTCCCAAGATATTGAATTTTCGTCAATAAGTCGTCCTTTTCTATGTCGTCATCATCAATGGGTCGTCATTGATTTAGCGCCATTTTTATCCATTTGGCGAGTTTTTCGCTAATTTAGCAACATTTAAAAAAGTCGGCGACATTCCACCAAATTCGTCGCCAAAATCTCGCTAAGCATTATGAACGAAGAAATAAGTTATTCCTACAGCAGATAAATGACTATTGGCGTTCAAATACAAAAGTATTACTCAAAGTATATTTTTTCATGAATGGAACGAGCTATATCCACGAGAATGATGTCACCCATTTTATCGCATGGTAGTACATATGAAAAGTGAACATGTTTCTCAATAGGAAATATTTTTTTTTATTTTATGACCTTTTGATAATTTTTTTTAAAAATGTACAATATCTCGAGAACGGTTCATGTTAGCGTTCTAATATTTATGTCAATCGTTTTCTAATGAAAAATTACATAAAAAATGTCTATTTAAGTAACTTTATTAGCGGTTTTGATTTTTTGACGATTTTTTCAAAATTTCAGTCGAAAATTTAGGGAAGTTCTGAACATTCGATTGCGTATAAAAAAAAAAAAATAGGCTTCCAGTGTTTACGGATTGTGACTTTTGTACCAAATTTTGTTCGAATCGGTCCATTCGTTCGTCAGTTATCGTCTCCACACACACACACACACGCACACACACACGCACGCACGCACGTACGCACGCACGCACTACCCCAAAAATGTTCAATTCGTGATCAGGGATGCTTGAAACGTGCTCCCCCCGTAGAAAACTCGAATTCCAATTTTCGACCCCGTCACGATACTTTCCTTATACATTATGTATATAAGGAAAGTAATAATAAAATACTATATTATTTAAACTTCCCTCAACTACGTACGCACTCTATCGAGGTACCCTATTCGACGAGGATACGCCGTTGATATTAAATCTCAAAAAGGGTATATATGCGATCTTTTTAGTTTGGGAAAATTTGTCCTATTTAAAGGAAAGTATAAATAATTACTACATACTTAAAGTCTGTCAAATACGTCATACCGTTCTCTATAAGAACACATGGCGAAATTAAAGCAGAAAATCGTATTATATATTCATTTGAAAGGAAAATTTTCATATAACATTTCTGACACAAATCAATATTCGATTGTCTTTCTCTCATACACGTGTACGCAGTTTTAATCATTTGTCCTGGCTTTCTTTATTAGTTTCCATGGAGCTTAAGATCGGCTGTATAGTATTCGGTTTTTAATTTCGAAGCCGACTTTTGTATTTCGGAGAACTCCGTAGTAACAGACAATAGAAAGAAAAATGTATTTCTATACGAATTAGAATCAAACACTAACACTTTTTCAAGAACTAATATAATGGCGCTGGTATCATTCTTTAGGAACGTTATAAAGATATCGTTATAACTGTCTTTTATATACATATATATATATATATATATATATATATATATATATACATATATATATATATATATATATATATATATATATATACATATACATATACACATACATATACATATATATATATACATATACATATATATAAATATACATATATATATATATATATACATATATATAAATATACATATATATACATATATACATATATATATACATATATATACATATACACATATATATACACATATATATATACATATATATATATAAATATATATATATATACATATATATAAATATATATGGCCATTTACATTATTTCTGTAATACATTTTACAGTTGTGTAAACAGAAACGTAGAATCAGCATTAATGAAACATGTATGGCCCTTGATAACGTACATGGTTTCAGAAATGCTTTTCATATTCATTTTATTCCTTTTATATTCACTAGATTCCATTTATTCAATTTCCAAACTTCTTGCATAGCTCATCGTGCTACACTAGGCTTCTGATTTGCAAAAACCTTCAGTTTACAAGCAATTTTCATTGGTATTTCTCCAGTATATATATTACAAGTAATCATAAAAATCTTCAATTACATATATATATATATATACATATATATAAATATATATATATACATATATATATACATATATATAAATATATCTATATACATATATATATACATATATATAAATATATGTATATATATACATATATATATACATATATATAAATATATATATATACATATATATATACATATATATAAATATATATATATATTAAATATAAATATATAGAAATGGAAAAATCGGAAATAAAAATGTTTTAGTAACTTTTGCGCAAGGCAGCATGAGGGTACCAAACACTATATATATAGAAAAATTGAAAGATCAAAAGTGAAAAAAACATGTAAAAAAGGAAGGAAGGCTCGGCAAAAAGCTTACATTATGGCGGTAAGGGGTTGTGACCTTACTCCCCAGTTCAACGAGCTCGTCAAAAACGCCGCGGCATTTTCACTCCTGGTCGCCAGCCCTGGCCCAAGCCAACCTCCGGAGTGACTTTGAAATCATCACGAAACCTGGATAGAAATGTGTACGAGAGCCATATCACCACACGCCGAGAGCCATATCACCACAAATAAAGCCAACTGAATTGCCGACTCAAATGAAATGTAGTGCCTGCTGCGGTCCTTTAATCACAGTGCGGTCCTGTCATATGGAGGGTTCGATGATTTTGTCTCTAATTGAACTCAAATAAGACTTAAGTCTTACACCATATGCAAAATTGGTTCTGTATAAATTATCAATATTTTTAAGCATAAAGGAAAGTGGATATTTATTAAAAAATGCTTGTTTTAAAAATTCTTGATCAAAATTAATACGTAATTGTTCTTCTTTGATAGTTCGTTTTATTCTGATTAAACCTCCCAAGAATACATTGCGAAACACATTCAAATGTATGTTGGAGTTCCAATGTATAATTCCTATAATGGGTAATTTAAATTGTTTTCTTTTATCATAGATGGTGAAAATGAGAGGGATTTGACCAAAGTTGATATTCAAATCCAAAAATTCGACTTCGTTGTTATTTTTAAGAGGGTTTTCCTTCAAGATGAGGTTTGATGGATAAAAATCAAAGTTCATTGTGTAGTTTTCATTCTCATTTCCAATAATTATGTCATCCACATAACGTAGGTATATGATTTCGTTGTTTATATGAGATCTTCTTTCATAAAAACTAAGATATATATCAGCCAATATGGAAGAACATCCCCCCCCCCATGGGGATTCCTTTAATTTGTTGATAAACGGATAATCCGTTGTAAAGGTAATTTTCTTTAATAACTATTTTGATTATAGACTTGAATTTATTGAATTCTAGACTCCTTTTTAAGTCATATTCTTCAAACAAGCTGTAAAGTATATTTGTCATGTCATCTAGATCTATAGTATTAAAAAGTTCTTGGAAATCATAAGTTCTTAAGTGCAAAGGATGTTTATGATCTTTCAATATATTGATCACTTGTAGACTGTTTTTTATAATATAACTTCCTTGGTTATTAAGTTTCAGCAAAATAGGTTGTAAAAGCTTCATTAACATATTATTAGCTTTGGTGAGATATGTATTGCATCCAACAGTAACTGGTCTGAAAGTAATAGGACTTTTATGTAGTTTCGGAATATTAATCAGATACGGGTACTTTATTATTCCTGTATATTTGATACCAGTTAATAAATACAAAGCTTTGATTTTGTTTGAGATTTCCTTAAGGGAGAGGTTGATTTTACTGTAAAGTACATCATTTTCATATTTTTCTTTCAATATGTTAATATAAAAGAGTTTACATGTAAATGCATAGTTACTTGATGCCTTGTCAATATAAGTAATTATAAATTGATTTTGAATGTTCTTCAGAAGTTGGAAGTTTATTTTACATTGGTCAGGAGGTTGGTAAAGTTTTTTATAATAGTACTTGAAGTCCTTGCACATCTTAGATCGCCATTGATGGAATGCCATATCTGGCAGACTGTATTGAATGGAAAGTTTATAAATGAATTGATCAATGTCTTCTCGAAAAGCTTCAAACGGATCTCCATGATACGGATTCCTATATTTAGTACCAAGTTTGAAGGTTTGAATTAATGTAGTATCTGCAAGAACTCTGCAATCACCTGTTACTATATGACCTAATATGGGATCGGAATAAGGACTGTTTCTGCATTTGCATTCTGTTAAATTTACAAGATGTAGATTCTGACTTAAAATATTATAGTTGAATGCTTTTCTTCCTAAAGGAATGACATAACGATAAGAAGTTCTTATTTTCAAGTTGCT